>JAJKFJ010023879.1:0-26080 GCA_027382625.1 Tetmemena sp. SeJ-2015 | reverse complement strand
TGAATTTAAAAATAAATAAATTTTATCCATATAATATAAATATTAATTAAGTATTATCATACTCTATAAAAATTATATTTATTATAACAGTCTGAATAAAAATAATTCAAGCAATTTTCTAAAGCGAATATAATTTTTTAACTGGAGAAAGATCTTGTTATTAAGTGCTAAATAAATTCTATATTAAAATAGTTATTTCATTCAAGAAATTAGAGGATTTAGATTTAAATAATTTAAGAATTAGAAAGAATAGATAAGCAGCTAATTCACACACAAAAGTGTATATAGTTTATATTATGTGAAATTAAATATAATGTTCTTTATTAAAATATAATTCAAAATATAATCCAACAATTTATAACTCCATAATATGGCGAGGAATAAATTAATATTTTAAATTTCTCAAGATTTAATTTAATATAACTAAGATAAAAAATTATAGATGCTTTAGCTAACGTAGATGCCTTGAAATAAATTACGAAAGAATCTATATATAATTTTATTAAAAAAGTTCAAAATATTCTATTATAAATACTTCACTATTTCAACCGTACAATCTACCAAAGATCTTAAATTTTAGATTATAAGTTTACATAAAAAGTTTTACTCTCATATATTTACAATTTTAGTTAAATTAACAGTAAATAATTTCTCAGATCTATTAAATTGATAAATAGAGTATATAAAAATCATCACTCATTATTTGTTCCTTATTCTATTTGTTAACTTTAAAATATATTTAATTAAAATAAATTTTTATCCTAAATATTTCAAAATAAAAAAGGTAAGTTTAATTAAAGAGTATTTCCTTGAATTTTAAAACTCTTGTTATCACTTATAAAAATATTGTTTTATCTAAAATTTAATAAAAATGTCTAAACGAAAAATTAAATATTATAATCCTCCAGTATAAATTATATAACTGTTTAATAGTTATTGATTAATTATAACAATGAGGCTAAGGAAGCAAGTAGAGAGGTAATTGCATATTAGATTATATAAATTTTAGAGTCATATTGAATCATTCTTCAAAAAATATAATTAAATTGAGGTAATAAAACATAAAACAAAGATTTTCAAATTAGTAAAAAATTTATACAGATGAAGTATGAGTTTCTTTTATATAAATAATTTGTCAAGCCATCAATTTTTAATCAGATTTAATATAAATATCGAATATTTTTTAAACTTTTATTTTCTTTAACTTATGAAATTTCCTGAAAATAAGTTCAACTTTAATCCAAATTTAATATATAATTACTGAACAGAAGCATCTATCTACAGGCACCTTATTCAAATATATTTATTTTATAATTAAATAATATAAAAGGATAGAAGATAAAATAGATATTAAATTTTAAATTTTCAATAAGTTACTTTAAGAATAAATCTTCTTATTATTTTTATATTTTTTGTAAAACTACAATAAACTTCATTCGATATCTTTTTTTTTCAATTGCAATCCTCATAATTTAGGTTGCTCCTCCTCGTCACTCAAGCCCTAAATATAAATAATATTTTGGTTATAAATTCTTCTTTTTGTCTTATTTCTTTCTATTTAATGTTTATTAATTCTAGAAATGAAATTATATTCTAAATATATCAATTACATAGCTGCTATACAGAATGGAAAAAATAATTATTTAAAAATATGCTATTCCATAATTTATTTAGTCGTATTTTTACGATAATAATTGCTTAAATAAATGTTTAGGTTTTCTCATTTTAAACTAATTTTGTTAAAAATTAATTTTTCCAAAAAAAAGTTTCGCTTTTTCTTATTAGTAAGAAATATACAATAATCTTGTCTGAACATAAATATAGTTGATGATTTAAAACGATTTTTAAATGATAATCAGTCTAAACAAAGTTTCTTCTTTTAATTGTTATTTTTAAATAAAGTTAAACTATTTATAGTTAATTTATAGCAAATATTAAATATAAATAAGTTAAAATTTCAAAAACCATATGGAATAATAATTCTCTACGATAAAATATTTAATCCTAAATTTTAATTTACTCACTACGTATCTATGTTAAATTGGAATTAAAAATAAAAGAACATATTTGTATCTTTTGAAATATATTTTAATTTTAAATTAAAATCTAGGAACTGAGAAGTGGCACCTAAGTTAGCTTGAATAAAGTAGGCAGATTAGCCGGCCATTACTCCTTGTCTCTATTGCTTTGCGTACCTTTTGAGGCGATCCAGTTTAGTAATTCACGGTCAATGAGTAAATGATCTAATAGAAGGTTGCTGGATTGTGATGAGCTTGAGCCACGCGAGAAGCTGAAATACATCCAAAGCATTAATTCGTTGACCCTAAATTAGACCTCCTTCCACTAAGTGAGACACTAAATCGGAGCAATGAGGGCGGCTAGAAATCGAAAAGGGAATCTGTCTGATCGGGGTAAGTGAATGGTACGTGTTTTACTCACATGGCAGCTCCTGGGAATTATGAGTGTGAGGTTGGCGTAATAACTACTCATGTGGCTGACTGGTGATCGCCAATTACCAGAAGCCATACTGATTCTGCTAATTAGGAAAGCCCTCATTAATTTTTTCTCCGCAGCTGCGCCTGACCAGCAACTACAATTCGTAATTTTGGTGATAGCCTAGCCCTTAGTTAGATGTGCTTAGAGTATGAAAGGGTTCTAGAGGATTCTGTCCACTAGTGATTCTCTCTCTCTTCTCTTCAATGAGAGCGTCATCGCCGTTTAACTGACGTCTTGGTTTTGAAGTGGCAGTCGGATCAGGTCACTCCATTTACGAGAGTGTTTATTTTAACCCTGAAGGGTCACTCCTAATTCCACTAATTATTATTTATCTTATGGGAAAAATTGGTATAATTATACTCATAAAACTATACTGTTATCATAAATTTAATTGACCTCTTGTTAATATCAAATCTTGGGATCGCCATCATAGTTATTTGAGATCATACTGCAATTATTTTATTAATTTTAATGAATCCAAATTAAATGTGGATTTATTCATATAAAATTATTATGAGAAATATTTCATAAAAATTAGTTGATCCTAAATCGATAGGTCTTATCATTACACTGATTATTTAATAATTTGGATTATAGAAGTTAGCTATATGTATTATTTGTAGATTTACTATTTTGAATTAATTTTTTTTTAAAAATTCTCAAACTAATTCAGTTAATTTAAAGGAATAATAGAGTGAGAGTTATTTTTCTCACAGATTTTTTATTTGTATAATTCTTAATGTCTAAAAATTAAGGCTTATTAATTATTAAATTCAGTCTTAAAATTAAATAAAATCTTAAAGTGTACTGAGCTTTTTCTTCAAAAGAATCTTTAAATCTATAATATTTAAAGAATATATTGTAAAATTTTGGTATATTTTCAAGAAATATATTTTGAGTGAACTTCACATTTTTTCATTTGGGAAATGGAATTGCTTGATCTTCGAGTTTTTTGTTTAAAAATTCTATATTTTATTTAATATATTTTTTGAGAAAATAGGAATCTTTAGATTTACTTTCTAAAAATAAATTTATATTTGAATAAATGACTTTATTAATACAAAATTTGATCACAAATTAAGCAGCAATCATTTATCTTTAAAGTGAATGTTTTGAATATTTAATCTTTAAAATTATAAATCTAAAAACGATATTTTTAATTTTATAAAAATTTCATTTAATAATAGTGTATATTAAAATTTAAATAGAAAATAAATAGCAAGGTATATTTTTAAGAGAAAAATAATGAGAAATATAAAATTAAGATTTCATTTTTTAAAAAAATATTCACATAAATTTTATTTAAAAAAGTTCAATCTAAAAATTGTACTTCTAATTTAAATTATAGAGCTACTTATGTATTAATTTTTCTTTGAGATTTATTTTAATTAGGTTATATTCTAGTTATTAAATTCGAAATTCTTCCTTAAAAACTCATAACAGCAACATAAATTATTTATGGTTTTTAAATTTAAATTATTTCCTCTTCTGAGTCATGCTTTTGATTTTATTTTTTTTAAGATAAATAATTTCGAATCCTTCTAACTCAAGATTTGAGTTCTAAAATAAATATTTATCAATTCTGAATATAATGATGATGATGTGAGGGATATTAATATTTAATTTTATTTATATTGATTTTCTTCTCGTTATTTGCTTTCTTAAATTAAAAAATTAAATTCGAAAGTGTTTTTAAATGCACACATATCTCAAAATTTCAATAAATATTTATATTTTTGATTAGATCTGAAAAATTTATTAAATAAAATAATATAACTAAGTCCCTCTTGGAAGATCATTATTATCAACTACTAAAAAAAAATAATTTAGAATTAAATTATTAAATATAGGAAGGGAGTTAGTTTAAAAAGCTTGTGACAATATTTAATTAGCTTCTTTTAATAAAATAGAAAGACTTATAGTCCCTATTTAGGAATTAAAATAAAAACATTTAATAACTACCATCGAAATTGGCATATAAATTTTAATAATATTTATGGTTTATAATCAATTTTTTTCCAAAGTAAATATCATCTTACTCACTCTAATATATTTATAAAATTATTTTCTGATTAAATCATAGCTAAGAATTTAATAGCTAATTGATTAAATGAAGTAGTAATGCAGTGGCAGTAGATTTTTTGAATTTATATCTCTATCAATAATTCCTTTCTTGTGTATAATATAGAGGTAAAGTATTTATATTAAGTTAATTAATTTAAAGATTAGAACGAATCAATAAAGATCTCTAAATCCACACTACCAATATCTTTCTTTAAAGTATTTTGAATATAATTATTTCCTACTCTCTTTTATGAATAATTTCTAAAGACTATTTTTACTTTATTAAAGAAAAAGGACATAATTCTCTCCAGAAAATAAATATAAAGGTTATTTTTGTAAAAATAAAAAGATCAGGGCTCCAATTCCTTATTTAGAGCCTAAATTTTTAAAAAAAATATTTCAAATTTTAATTTTATTAGCATTCAAAAAGTATTTAAAATCTAAATTTTGAATTATATATTATGCAATTTTATTATCCTATTTTATCTAATTCTAAGAATTTAAATTAAAAATAATTTTATTATAAAAGGCAATTTTAAATAAAGAATCACCTTATAAATATTTAGTAATAGTAGAAAATTTCACCTTTTTTATAAAACTTTTGTGTGGTGTTTTTAACTTAGAATATTTTTATTAAAAAATAAAGAATTTAAAAAAAAGGAGTTTTTATTTCTTTCTCTTTTAATTATTTTGGATTACATATTTTAATAAATTTAAATTTGGTCTGTTATTTTATATTATATGCACTATTTAATTTCTCAAATCTAAAAGAGTACTTAAAATTTTTTCGATTATTTTAGTTAAAGATTTAATTTTTTATTTTATTAAAAGTTTTACTTTTTAAAAAAAAATTATTACAAAAATATTTAGACAATGTATCTAGGACACACTACTATTTTTATTTTATTAATATAATTTTATTTAATATTCTGAGATAAAGAACACAGTAAAACTTAATATTAATAAATTCATTGTTGACTAAAATTATAAGTAAATGGACTCAAACTAATATTTAAATTTTAAATGGTTCTCTCTTTGAAGAATTTTATTTGTAAATCTTTATATTTTTAAAGTTAAGCGAGTTAATTACGAAAATGATCTTAAGTGAAATTAATTTAAATAGAGAAACTGAAATTCTGAGCAAATCAACTTGGTAATTCAAATAGATTTTTTTTCTCAAAAAGAAAAGTTAAAATTTCTCTTTATAATTTATTGAATAGTTATATATATTCCTAGGTCCTTGCTAATGAACAAGTAAATTGAAAGACAAAAACTGCACTTTTAAAATTAGACTCAATCATATAGTTATGCTTTTCAATTAAATATCATAGCATTTTTTATTTTATAAAAGATTTGTGTCTTAATTCGAACAATATACTATTCATCAAGATTAATTCATGACAGATAAATAGTTTTGTAAATTTAGCTTTTATTTATTTATTAAATTAAATGGTATTAAAATACAATTCAGATATGCATGAGGTACCTTAAATTCAATAAATTTGAAATATATCAATACTAATATTATTTATGAGTATATTTTACCAAAAGAATATAAAGTAAAGTAAAGTAAAGTAAAATTTTAGGAATGCAAATAATAATTAATTTCCAATCTCAGCACTTATTACAGTACTAGATCAGAAACCGTCCTTGTTATCCTATGTAAACCAAAAGAATATAAATATCTTACATAATTAATTATGTAAGATTTTTTCCATTTTAATAGTTTTCTATTTAATTTTTTTATTATCCAAAAGATCAAATGAGTTTGTGAATAAATCTTGATCCCGTCAAACTTATTTATTCCATATATGTATAGGATACATTAATAGCAAATTATTTCTCAGATATAATAATTTGAGGACACTTCATTTTTCTTGTTTTATAAAATAAATTTTATCTAAAATTAATAAAGATCTAATGGAAAATTAAATATTATAATCCTTCTGTAAATACTTTATGAATTCTTTTTATAATTTATATTTATAAGCTATAAAAAAAGAAATTATCATTCTACATAATAAGAAATTATAATAATTTATATGCATTTAAGAGACTTATTATATAATAAAATAATTCTTAAAGATTATAAACATAAATTCTCAATATATTTATATCTTAAATAATTAGTGAATTTCTTAAATAAGATTATATAATTCTGTAATTTTTAAATCTAATTTACCTTCATTTATCTCCTTTTAAATACATATTTTTAACTTCTTATCTTATGGAAATAATTTTGTTTAAATTTTATCCATATAAAATCTATCCTGAATACTATGTAATTATGTATTTCTTTATTAAAAATTTAAAATAATAATTAAAATAACTTTATAAATCAGCAGATTTAAATAGGTTGATATTTTTCTAATGAATACTAAATTAAATGTGAAAATGAATATTAATTTTAAATAGTTGAATATTATATTGCAATATAATTTCATTAACTTAAAAATATTAAATACAGTTTCCATCAACAATCAGTCCTTATCATATGTAAAATAAAAAATAAATGAAAGATAAGCAATAAATACCATTATAACTTAAGTTTAACGATTTTCTTTTAGGATTAAATATTTGTTGAATTATAAAATTTTTCCTACCAATTTAAGCAACTAAAGTTTATAATTTTATTACAAATTTGAGAATGCTTTATTCCTGTATTTCTCATCAGAATAGCTAAATGAACAATTTAATTTGCTAATCATACTTTAATACTTTCTTTTTTTTCTTCCTCAGAGAATATTATCTAACATTTTAAAGTTTATTCGTATTCTTTTAAGATAAAAAAGTTTGAATGAATATTACTTTATAATTTATTAATTTTTTTAATTCTTTTTATAATGTATTTGATATAAATCTAGAAAGGAAAATTAATTAACAAATATTTACATCCAGTTATAATTTAATTATATTTTTCACTTCTAAGCAATTTTTAAAATACTTAGGCTTATAGAATCATAAATCATTTAAATATATAAAAAGATTTATAAAATTTGAATATAAAAGGTATTAAATTCATCGTATATTAAATATAAAGATAAGTAGACTTCTTTAAAAAGAATTCTTTAAAATTCTTGAGAAATAAATAACTAAATTATAAATTAGATTCTCTCATTATAAATCAATGTTAAAATTGGAATTAACTTTAATTTATATATGTGTATCTTTTGAAATATATTTTAATTTAAAATATAGACTATGATAGGGGGCCCAGCGAATTTCAAGGTGAAGTATTCAGCGTCAGCATATCCACACTCTCGACTCCGCTACTCCTCCGACTTCCTGGCCAGACAAAACACTCTACATCATATGATTATAAGCAAACTGATCCAAAGGATGTCCAAAGAGAGCAGATTATGTGTGTTCAAATAAATCTAATTTAAATAAAAATTATTATTGATCAAAGAGTTAATATGTGCAGGAACAACCCCTCGTCATTAAATTTGATAGTGATAAAAGACTACTTGCTCAAATCTCAGCCTTAAGAATTTCAATAAATTCTAGACATACCTTTTCAGGATAACATTAGGACTTCTGCCCTCGCCATCAACTGAAATAAATAAACACTATAAAATCAATTCATATGTAATTGTTGAATAGTTTTAAGTTTATCATCATGCTCTCAGATTTACATCAGGACGAACTGTCCATGATGGGCAGCAACAAACTCATTACAACTTTTCAAAAAGAGTTGACTTTATTCTTTTAACAAACCTTAGGGTCTTGCATTTGAGGAGGTGTAGATGATAATGGGCACAAGCGATGGGTAAATCTTTGGATTCGATCCAGTGCTTCGCAGCAAACTCCATATCAAGAACTATCACTTTGAGCAGGATAAATCTCGCTTCTCTGTTGAAATAGTCAAGTGGCTAGACCCTCGTCCCTCCTCTCAGGGTTTGACTAGATAGAGAAATAAAATATTCAGTCTATCTATAATCTCACTCTCTATGTCATATAGTTTAAAAATACCACAAGGAAAAAGATGTTCCAGTGAACTTGCCAGGTACTAGTGCTGACAATAATTGAATAGAGTGTATGCTAAGATGATCAGGCTATCTCAAAGTGGGCAGAATGTTCCTAAAGGTCAAATTATAAAGCGCATGAAGCAGTACATCACTTAGTATAACTTTGATGAGCACTACTAGAGTGGAATCAGCAAGTCTACTTCAAGCAAGAAGAGCAAGAAAGATAAAGATGGAGGTATTAATAATATGGGAGGTGAGGGCATGGGGTTATCCAGTGGGTAGAGTTATAAGAGAGAGTTTGAAAATCTATTGATGATTGCAAAGATAAATTAGAAGCGCCAATTCAACTATTGAGAGAAAATATAAAAGTTGAAGTAATATGGGTTATTATCTTTATTGCGATATGTAGCTAGTACATTTGATACCGAGCCTAAGATAGAGGTGAATCCTTATTTCAGCATGCGCTTCGACTGTAGATATATTCACGATATCCTCTCCACATACGTAAACTCTTTATAGCATCATTTGAGAAATTAATAAACTAGGAAAATATGTACTTGATAGCTGCGTGCAACGACTGCTACATCCGAGTGCTTTCTATAAGTGACAGTAGAGACTATCAGATGGTGGCTTGTCTCAAAGGAGTCTTCGGAGCTCCACTTTGTCTTGATCTGAGTATTAAAAATTCGATTTTTTACATGAGTGAAGATAGACAATTGCTAGCAGCAGGTTTTGAGGATGACAGCTTTCTGATATACGATATGAAGCATGACTTTGCTCCTCTTGTGCGAGGAATAGGCCACCAGTCTTTTGTCTCTCAAGTTAAATTCGATAACTATCTGACCAACTACCTACGCAAGGTCGGTAGTTTCTCTGCAGCTTGCTCTAGTATGGCCTAAGAAAGCAGACTAAGCCTGGTCTAAAGAAAGTAAAGTGAGAGTGCGAACTAAAACATCTCAAGGCAATAGAACTTTGACCCAAAGCTACTCACAAATCTTATTGATCCAGCCACTTCAGCAAAGCAAAACTCTTCATAGTAGACCATTAGCCAAAATATCCTCTTTTTAAGTGCAAATGAATAGGGAAGATGTTTATGATAATTAATAAGCCTTTATGTTATGGGTACAGAAGGGGATCAGATTCCATCAGAGCTTTCTCCAAGGACTGAATAACTAAAAACGTAACAAATCCCTTAACTTCCTCATCGCAAGAGCTCCGTGTTTCAGAAACTATAGCACAACAGGCAGAGGAAGACTTCAGTTATGATAGAGGCTCTCTCGTATCGACTTGTCACTTGTGGAGAGGATGCAAATGTATATTTATCCCTAAAGGTTTTATAATGTTTGCTTCTGGAGCTATGATCTAAAGGAGCCAACCTCCCATAGCTTCAAATGTAACGATATCATTATTGGAGCAGAAAATATTTTTTGCTTCCACCCTTCAGAGGTTCATAGAGAAGTAGATTATTTCTTAATTGATAATAAATTACTCAAACTTTTGAAAGTGAAGCCAAACTCAAGTAACATTGCTAAGTTAAAGCCGCTATGTGTCTTTCCCGTTCCAGGTGGTTAACTGCAATCGCTGCTGCTGAGCTACGAAAATCTGTTCATTATCAATTGTGATGGCTTACTCACCATAGCTAAAGGAAATTACAAATGCAGTAAAACTCTGCAGGCTTAACTTGATTTAACAGGAGTCACCCACTAAGAACTCACAGGCATAGATTAAAACTCTTTATAAGCAAAATTATAAGATAAATTTTAGATGAGGACTGGGAGAGTGAGAGTCTAATTATGTAAGCTGAAGAGACAAAGGCCTAATCATAGAAAGGAACTAGTTCCAGAAAGTAAAGTTAAAATGAAGCAAAGCCCAGAAAGAGTTCTCAAAATGTAAATCTTGGAACTGGGGAAGATGAATTAGAGGAGGAAGAGGATGATGAGGATGAATTCACCATTAAGCCAGATATCATTCCTCAAGCAGATGCAAAGTCTAATCCCACTTCAAAGACAGCAAGTGCAGAGAAGAGGCAATGAGAACTTATACCATGAGAATCTTAAACTTTGAGAAGATTTTAAATTCATTTCTTAAGATAGACTTTCAATTTGATTACTTCGAATCATGACCTATATACGTATGAGTGCGTGAAGTAAGCGACTAATTACGTATTTACTCTGCCCTATTGCTATTATTATCTCACTACTAAATACCTTAGAGTTTATTGGATTAAGAATATAGTGAGCGTGTGAGAGCAAATCCTTTGTGCTTATTATAAGTATAAGAGAGCGAATCCACTTATCCTCATAATCATTAAAATATTTTAAGATGACTAAGATATTCAATAAGAAGACTGCACTCACTGTGCTCGGCTTCGCTGCCCTCTCAGCTGTTTCAGCCTCAGTGGTCTCCTCAGGCAAAGTCCCCGAGAGAACCGTCCAGAAGAACGCCTTCGGTGCCATGGAAGTCACTGACTTCTATGAGACCGGCTCTTCAAAGACTGTGTTCTTGCCATTCCAGAAGAACTTGGCTCAGGACTACGAGCGCATGGCTCATCATTTGGGCAATGCTAACAGACAAGACAAGATCAACAAGGAGCGCATGACTTCTGACCGCATCTACAAGTGCGACAACCGTCTCATGGACAACTCCACCGACATTCAGGAGGCTGGATACTTCATCCCCGTTGAGGTCGGAACCGTTGGAGGCAACACCCAAAGAGTGGGAGATGTGCTCTCTTTCCAGAATGGTCTGTGTTTCCAGAACGCCACCTTCACCATCACCTATGGAGACGGAAAGGGCAATGGTTTCTCAGATGTCACCATCACCGTTGATGTTGAGAAGCCCCGCAGTTACTTCTGCTCTGACTGGTTCCTCTTCGGAAACGCCGAGCTTCAGCACGTTGAGACTTTCTAAACATCGCTTTAAATAAGAATTTTTTGATGGATTAGGAACTCGGTTTACCTCTCTGGTAAGCATCAAGTTACCTTGAGCAACTTGTCTCCTCAGGCACAGACCGTGATCGCTAACGAGGGTCTCCAGATCTTCATGTTCTGCGATGGCTACGTTGACACCTTCATGTCCGTCTATAACACCCTCCAGGCCTTCTTAGGTGGTCTCGGCACTGACCCCAACACCCCAATCTGGGGCTCCCACGTACCCGAGTACATGGAGAAGGAGAACGTCAAGTTCCTTAACGACACCATGGGCTACAGCCTCCAAGTTAGAGATGTCCAAGAGTACGAGTACGACGAGAGCAACATCCAATCTGGAGACTTCTTCGCAGTCACCAGACTCGACGGTGTTGATCCCATCATCATGTAAACTTCTTAGCTTTTAATATAGGTCAAGAGCTATGTGAATCCTATTTTACGGTTCAGGTACCCACTCCGGTCACTCAGTTATGGCCCTCAGATTCGATGACGGACTCTACATCATTGATTATTAGATTAAGATGCGATATTCAAGTACTTCTATAATTATTGAATCTCAGGACGGTTGGTACTGGCCCAGACACGGCATCCAGCGCAACAAGTTCTCTCAGTGGATTGAGTGGGCCAAGAATGCCGACTTCCACGTTGTCCACATGCCCCTCAACGCCGACGCTAGAGCAAAGTTCAACGAGACTGCTGCCCGCGAGTTCTTTTCCCAGACTGAGGGACTCCCCTACGGATACCACAACTTCCTCTTCGGTTGGATCGACACCCCCGTCAACAACTGGCCTCCTCTCCTCCCCAGTGGCTTCATCCCCATCGTCTTCTCCGTCCTCGAGAGCTTCACCCCCTCCACCGTCGACATCTTCCTTAACCAGGCTTTGAACAAGAGACTTAACACCACCGGCCTTGACCTCAAGGGAATCGCCGCTGAAGCTGCCCTCAGAAACCTCACCATCGAGGACCTTATGGCCATGGTTGAAGTTGAAGGTTGGGAATACACTCACTCTAACAATTACATTCAACTATTAATGCGATTGAGATAGTGACTGGTCTCCCCAATGACGGTCGTGCTTACGTGTGCTCTGCCTACGTTGCTGCCGTCTACCGTGCTGCTGGTCTCTTCGACGACAAGATTGTGAATGGTCCCGAGTTCACCCCCAAGGACGTCTATACCCTTGCCATCTTCGATACTCAATACAAGAAGCCCGCTGCCTGCGCTCAAGCTGACCCCGACCAACCATACTGCCAGATCTTGGGTAAGTACAGAATGACCTACCCCGGCTACTCTACCGTGCCTCTCTACGAGCACATGGCCGAGCACTGCCCCACCGAGGCTCCCTTCTACCCCAGACCCAACGGATGCTGAGCTACTTGCAACAGAGATTACAAAGATTACTAATCTCTCCCTAGCTTAATTTCTTTATCACTTAGTTAGTTAAGATCCTGGCAATAGATCATCAAATCTTATCTTAATTTTCAAACCTTAAATTAAATAATAATCTTTTCTCCCTCCTAAATAATTAATAATCTCAAGATATAAATGATTTAGTAAGTCACTCAGTCAATAAATGAGTGAGTCTTATCTTTGTCACATTTATTTTTTAGCTTGCTCACTACGATTACTGTAAACAGCTGAGAATAATGAATCCATAGTTTCATTTATTATAAAAGTGACCCACTCTCACACGATTAAATTACTTTAGATTCTATTATTTCATTCTCAAATATATCTTATCAAGGTAAGGTTGAGAGAGAAGCTAAATTTTTCTTATTGATAAAAAATAAGGGCAATTGAGGTGAGTTCGAATGCGTTTATTATTTTCAGATTAAACATTATAGTTTTGATCAATTAGGAATCTGATAAAGTTTAGTATGGCTGTTTGATCCATAATAATGGATTATTTTAATGGATTCATTCCCACCATCTACTTACTAAACTCTAACTCAAATTCATCTTTACACTTGAACAAATATCAACATCAAATGTAGCAGATCGAAAACTCTAATTAATCTTTAGACCCTACAACATAAACATTGCCTATAGAACATTAATCCTATATTTAATTTTAATGAAAGGGTTTATCTAGCTCCTGCATCTTAAATTGACAGTAAAACTGCAATGAAAGGCGTGGGTTAGCATGAGCAAATGGTAGACCCCACCACTACGCTATTTCACATGATCTTGCTCTTCCTCTATACTATATTCGCAACTGTTTACTTGCTGGAGACTATTTGGACTGTCCGCCACAAGATGATTCTCAACAAGGGCTCTATCATTATCATATCATTCAATTTCCTCTGTCTTGGCCTCAAGCTAATCACAGCATGGATGCAAATTGTTGAAGATCTCTACTTTGGAGAAAATAATGATCTTCAGCTGCAGATACTCCAGGAAATTTCAGACTTCTCTAACATCATCGTCTACTTCTTAAAATAAGTGGCATCCATATATCTATGATTAGAATTTTGAATTCTGTTCATTCTTTTTCATCTTCACGTTGTGGAAAGCGCATGTCTGCTTGAAAGACGAGCGTCGATTCGTTTTGAAAAATGGATACTACTTCAAGTGTTTCGCTTTCTTAATGATGACATACCTCCTGGTGAACATATTCTTCCTTGTCACAGACATCCTCTGTTTCAAAGACGACTCTTGGCTTACATCAAGTAGAACCTACATCTTAGTCATGGTCGTACTCAACTTTTACAAATATTTTCCTTATTTACTAAATTCATTAACTGCGTCAAACTACTTATTGAATTAATATTCACTGGGTTGTTCATTCAGGCCTATCATTATTTGCGACAACCCGCCCACCCCTAAGGCAACAGCAGACTCAATCAGTAAATCTCACATCAGTAGACTTTTCTGAAGCAAAGCAAGTTATACGACCGAGCTATCTTGCTATTGATTATCCTCTGGCTTGCAAAGATCCTCATTTCCAATATAGTCTACTTCTTCCAGGTGTTCGCGAATCAATACGGAGATCTATACTAGATCTTCTTCCAGTACTATCTAATTAAAGAGAAATAAGAATTTCTCTTATTTATAACATATTAACTATCGAGTGTATATAGTGGGAGTTAACTTTTTCTATTCAACCTCAATCCTTTGGTTTCTGTACATATCAACACACCGGTAACGTTAAACGCCTTCTATCACCTCCATGGCTGGCAATTAACTCCACAGGACAAATACCAATCCTCAAGTGAATTAGAGCACTTCTAATCAACTTCGCTAATACAGGGCCAACCACACTTACTCTAGCTTAATTGGATTCACTGCGACAGGTATGGATTAAAAGGAGCTAAATATGTCAAGTGACTCTAGCCAACTTCCTCAGTGCTCCTCAGAGACAAAGAAAGAGAAGTTCAAGCTTTTCAAGAGCTTCTCTAAGATAAAAGCTAAACAGCCTAACAAGCGCTATAGTGATTAGTCTGTACCTAGTCTTGCTGAAGATGCCCTTGAAGAAGGGAAAAGGGCAAGCATCACTGACTCGGAGAAGAACTAGTTACTTTTCTAAGCCTTGCTTTTCAAGAATGAGCCCTTTCCAGATCAAATACGCTTCTTCTTTGAAAGGAGATCTATCCGTGACAGCGCAAGCAGTGGCCCAGGGGAACCTTACTTCAACAGCGGCCATTGGCAAGCTCAGTAGCTGATATAGCAAAAGGATTAACTTGGATAGTCAGAGAGTAGCAATTAAAGACAAGAAATCTTAATAGAGGAGTTGAAAGATGAAGAAGGTTAGAACAATCAAGGAGGCCCCTCAAATTTAATTTTTTAATTAGAAGCTGATTTAGAGCTACCAAAGAATAGTTGCCAAGGAAACACAGGCTTAAAATTAAATGAAGGTCAATGAATAGATACAAAGTTAGGTTAACTGTTCCGAAGACTTATATTCGAAAAGAATGAGAAAATAAGAGAAAATAATTTCTATATTAAAACAAATCTCAATTTGTATTTGAAAGTAAGTATTTTCATCTTATGTTTATTTTCACAGGAGAGTTCTTAATCTTTATATAACTGAACTTTTATTTAAATTATGATTTAAGATATACCAACCTCCCTCATTGGCAATTATATATTTAATTTAAATGAATTCAGACTCAATTCTCAGGGTCGATAGAGTAAAACCCTTAACAAGTTTCGAATAAGCGACGAAATTACAACCTGCTCTAAGATGACACATCCTTGTCAGAATAAGACTGAGACCCCAAAGAGCAATTATTTTTAATATTTCTTATACGACCATACCTCTGAAAGATTTAAAAAACAGTTCAGCAGAATTCTTAGAGGTCAAACTTTTATGACCTCGCTTCATCAAATTTATATATATTCATCTGAAATAGTTAAAAATTTCGCTAATTTTAATTTCAGCTCAAGATTAAGATAGAAACAATTATTATTGATTATTAATGATCATTTTAATATTTATTAGACCAGAAAAATTAAGAATTTACAATTTATGGGTCAAGAAATTTACTCAAAACTATAATAATTATAAATAGGAATTATTTACTAAAACAAAGAAAGATAGGAGGCCTGGTTTACAAAAAATAAATATTTTATAAAATGGACATCAATAATATCTACTTCTAGAAGTTCCAAAAGACACAACTCAGAAATAAAGCTAAGGAGGAAAATTTTGAATTCTTTGATCTCTAAGATACAGCTTTTGTTGCTTATTATGAATTATTGACTTCATATTTATCAATTTATGTGCTATTAGCATTAAGAAAAGAATGCTAAGAATACTGGAAAGAGTCAAAATAATAGTCCAATATAAATTCAACACTAACCTTTTGGAGCAACAAAATTAAAATTGCATATATGGCATCAAGCCATCCATTAACAAACTTACTAGAGCGTTACTATTTACAAAGTAGGTGCGCAAGTCGTCAGAATAAGAGATGAGTCAGATAGATCTCAAGGAAAATCAATTAAATTCATTGTTGGACAGATTCTTTGTCCATAAAAAGGCTCTACATATTTTTCATCTTCATTTAGAAATTCTATTTAAACTCTTGTCTTTCTATCAGAAGAAACTCTGCTTTGTAAAAAGAGTTTTAGAAATAAGGAAACTCTCACCAAATTTAAACAAAAACAGCTGAAGGATATAGAGGATGACTTTTAAAACTTAGCTGTCTCTTCTTAAATTAAAGCACTTGGAAATATTCAGTCACTGGTCTAATAAGCACTCAGTTGCTTGGATCAAACTCAGATAGTTTACTCCTTCTAACTTCAAGAACTTATAAGTGGAATAACTCAACTGTTTGACAGTAATTTTAAAGACTAATTAGATAGCATTTCCTAATCACAAAGATTTTGTGTCGTGTCTAACAAGGTTACTTAATTCATGGTTGAATCACTTATTTTAGTTAAATTTTAAATGTTTAATTATTTGCAACAATCTTGGATATAAGCTCTAGTACGACTCTGAAGTGAGAAACGAGATTAGTTTGCCACTTCAAACCTGGCTTATCCTTGATGCACATTAATAAGAGGCAATAATAATTTAACTGAGGGAGGTATTTTCATCTGAGCAAAGATAGTAGACTGTACTAGGAGTGAATAAATAAAACTTCCAACATGAGTTGAGGTACTCTCTTGGTTTCTTGGTTGACCTGTCTGAACAAAAAACTACTCTCAATTTCTTAATGAGATCTGCAAATACAAAGTAGTCTAAAATTTAGAGTAAAGTTAAAGGCTAACCACTGGCATATTTGGGCTTAAGATGGATAAAAACAGGAAAATTAAAATACATAGTTAGATGTAGATACTTCCATTTTTTAATTGTCTTAAGAATCTTTAGAGGTGATTAAGCAGTTTTTTAGTGAAGTAGCTTCAAGAAAATTAGAATAGTAATAATCCAATGCTTCTTTGAAAGCAGGACAAAAAGAAAAGTAAAAAATATCTTAGACTGTTATCGAATAAAAGAAGGGGAAGAAGGGTAATGATGAATAAATTGAAATCTTATAAAAGAAGTAATGCAAATTACAGCAGTCTAAATTAGAATTAGAAAGTGATGGGAAATAGGAAAACTGGTATCTTGAAGTCAATAGAACACAAGGATAGAATTATAAATTGCTTATCTCTTTCTCTATTAAAATATTAAAAGACAATTGTATTTTATAATAGAAAGCAATAAATTAAACTTATAGCCTATGGGACAGTAATTAGGAAGAGCTTTATAGATAAGAATTATCAAGGGAATCTAACAAATGAAGTACATAAATTACTGAAGCAATAATAATAAATTAGCTATATTGATAATCGACTGGCTAGACAAAGCTTTTAAATTTGCCTTTAATCTAGATACAATTAGATATAGCATAAGCAAATTCAGCACAAAAAGCAACAAATATAGCTGAATTTTTTGAAGAATTCAGATTAACGTTATAAAATTCAGGAGAATTCTCATTCTTTTGCATCGAAATATTCAAGATTTTCATATTATAAGAGTCAATTATACACTAGAAGATTGTATTACTTCATTAATTTCAAAAACTAAATCATAGAGAGAAGAGGATATTTAAGGAAATTTAACTTAGAGAAATATAATCTTTAATTTGATGAGTAATTAATCATCTCAACAACTTCACCAAGGTGAACCAAGCTACGAATTTACTTCCAGCTTTCTAAGCCCCATCCAATTATCAACCAACTAATCTAAGCAAAGTGGCCGCAACCCTCCTACTCTACTCATGTCAAGCCAAGCCACTGACTACCTATTCACTCAACTTGCCAGCTCTCAAGCGCAGAATCAGTTAAGAGATGCTTAGAAGTAAGCGGAGGAGCAAACTAGCAGTGACTTATTTCTTGCTCGGACAGATTCCTTGACAGAAGGAAATCTGAGAAGATTTGAGGAAGAGAAACAGCAGCAAGTCTAACTTGAGGGAGACGCTCTTGATTACGGTAGTATCCCATCAGATTCTCATGCTCATTCAAAAACTCTCTCCAATTCCACTCCTCTTAATGATCTTGCTGATATTGGAGTCTAGCAGCAATTTCCAAATGATGAGAGGTGCGAATTCAATGAAGTTTAATCGATCTCAGTTCAAGGACAGAATAATGTGATATCTTGTGGAGATTACGATTTTGAGAAGCCAAGATCTCTAAGCTCTCAGTCTGAAGCTTTTTAAAGAAAATATATTGTCCATTTCATTTAAATAGCTTTCACTTTTGGTCAAACTCAAAACCATCTCTCTCAATCACACCAGTAAGAACAAGCGCCCTCTTTGAACTCTCAGGCTTCTTTCTAGTCTGGAAGTGATGAGAATTTTTTCAAATTCTAGTTTTCTCAAGACTTTGCCAAGTACAATTCAAAGGTCAACTACCTACATGTACCTACTACGAATCTACCCTAGCAGTGCTATGACTCCTCAGCAAGTGCTTTTCTGCAAGAGCTGTAGAATTCAGTTAAATAAGTAAATTTACTAATTTTATCCATTTATAATTGAAATCAAATTCTTCTCCTGGTGGCTTGGCAGATCAGTTTGACTAAAACGATCTAGATCACATCCATGGCGGCAGTCAAATATCATCACACTCATCTGATGTCACTATTGATGATGTAACTAGATCTCAACCATCTTTTATCTCTCAAGGAACTATCTCCTAGATCAAGCAGGAGATTAATCAAAGGTACTCTCAGTTTTAAAGCTTTGCTCGAGCAAGTAGATCTTACTTTGAGAAGCCACCAACTCGTTCTTAAGTGAAGAACTAACCTGATCAAAGGGAAGACATTTAAAGGGAGAAGAATAAATAATAATGTGTTTTACTTATTAAACTTCTATTAAGAATTTTACCACCTAGCAGTCTATGATTTAAGCTTAAAGCTCATCTTTGAACGAAGACTTCTATCAAGGCTTGAAATCCAGGGAGAAAGGGTTTTACGATCTTACCTTTACTTAGACTTTCAATACTCCTCGCTTCACAGAGAATCCCTTCTCCTCGACTCTCCATTAGAATAAGGCTATGAGTCCACTCGGAGACTTGCGCTTGCCTTATTATCCAGACTAGCTCACTTCATCTTCCTCAGAGAGCAAGTCCAAGGGTTAAGAGGACAACAGCTGGAGTCTTAGCTCAAGTCCTCAATCTTCCAAGTAGAACTAGGTCTCCAAGCAGTCCTGCTCCTCTGAAGATTCTAAGATCAACATTTTCGTCAAAGCACATCCCTGCAGAGAGACAAGGGGATTCAATCCCAAAGTGCTTCGCCAAGAAAGAGTCAGATCTAAAAATTATCCACACTTTTATGTGTGTCATTTAATGAATATTAAAAATGATTTCTAGCCTCAATCTGAAATAAACAAAGCCTCACAGAGGAAAAGAAAAGCAGACAACTAGTCAAAAGAGTTTTTTAAAATATACTTTTAGTTTGAAGATGGGAAGGACCCAGTCGAGTATTTTGACGAGAGAAACAGTGCCATAAAAAGACTCAAGCGATCAGAAATCATTTCGAAGCTGTTAACAATTTAATTTTGATTCTGGATTTAAGCCAAGAGTTACCTTCTGCGATACAGTTCAAGCTTGGAACTGTGAAATGATACCTAAAAACGGCCTCAAATCTGCTCAAATCTAGGCTGAATTTATAGCACTACAAGACTAAGAGAGAGTTCAAAGTAAGGTGAGATCGATACAGAATGAGCCTCAAACTTTAAACTCCTTCGCTAGCAAGTAGAGTGGCGCATTCTCTAAGTTTTCTGCTCAGGGCCTGAGTCTTCTTGCAGACTACGGAAAGAACAGATTCAGAGAGAGCAAGAAAAACCCTAGCTTCCCTAAGCATAACATCTTCAATGCTGCTGATATCAAGGGAATTCTTCAAAAGGACGATGAGCTCTTTTTAAAGTTTAATTCCTTGGTCTTAATTTGTATTGAAGCCTAGTATCACAGCAGAAGCAGAAGATGACTTCTAGGAGTACTAGCGTCCACTCTCCGAAGTTGACCTTTCAGATCCCTCCACTTTTCAAAATTACTTGAAGCCAACTTATTCATCTAGTGAATATCAATCAGATGCTCAAGCTCCCTATCTTGTTGGAGATATTTACTTCTTTCTAAATTATTAAATGAGTTAAAGATTTGTCTAGAAACTCAAGTCAAGATATTGAGGAGCAGAAGTATTTTATTGAGCAATTTAAGTCTGTCATGGATTCCTTATCTCAAGGCAGAGAAGGATTTGAATCTAAAATGTCCAGTTCTGCTTTTCCTGCTTAATAGGATTAAATTTCAAATCTGATCGAGGCTGAATTTGGTAAAGCAGATTTCAATCAGTCTTAAAATTACTCAGGTGGTGTGGAAGATCCTTTTGAAAAATTTTCTGTGGTGAATGAATCTCAAGACGAGATAGACTATGAAGAGTATCTGAGACAAAATAGTCGCCGTCACTAGATGATCAAAGCTCCAGCAAACACCAAAGTTCATCAAGAAGCTTTATAAGTATATATATAAAAGTATTGATTTATTAAAACATTAAGCTGTAACTATTTTGCAATTTAACTAATGTTTATAGTTCCCCCAAAATCCTGAGAAAGAGACTCCAGTCGATGCAGAGAAGGTTTGTGCTGCCCTGCTTGAGAAGTTTGACCAAGATTCTCGAATGGATTAGAAGTCTTTTAGCCCCAATCAGGATAAGGGCTATGCCTACGACAGCGGTGAGTAGTCCGACTTTGAATCAGATCTGGTAAGTTTCCATTATCTTCGAACAGCTTTGTCCTCACACATTTTGTCTAGTACACAGTGGATGAGATGAAGTTCGCAAGCGAGGCAGTTGCCTTTGACAAGAGGAACTATGGTTTCAACTTTGATGGTGAAGAGATTCTTTCCAAGCATAGCACCCTTTCTACTAAGAGTGGTTCTTTGAGCAAAGGTGATCACGACACCGCTAGCTTCTAGGATGATCTGAGTTGGAACGTCAACCCCTTCGAGCTTGCTTCAGACCCTCACTACATGGAGAACTATCTCAAGCAGCCACATCTGCAAAGTTCTTGGAATCCTTTTGAGAACTAGGAAAACTTTGATCCTAACTTTCAAGTTCCCTAATTCTAGAGTGGCTACTGTCAAGATGGTTATGAGCCATTGAAGTTCGATTATTAAATTATCCCTAAATAGAAATGATATTTGAGATTATCAAGAAGCAGCAACAGAACCTCCTTCTTTTGAGGAAGCTATGGAGTGATGTCTTCTCCGATTTGAGTAAGAGATTGCATCCTTTTGAGTTTTGTGATGAAGTCTATCTTGCAAATTTTGAGAAAGCTGAGAACTTTTGAATTTAATTTTGACTTTGCCATAAGTTTTAATTTTGAAATATTTTAAAGAATAATAATTGCATCTAATCTTTAATTTAGATTGAAAAGTTCAAGTGATTAAAAGATTAATTAGATGATACTTTTATAATAAGCATCTCATGCTTATTGAGTCTTTAAGCCCTGATAGTATTCTCTGTAAGTGCAGTAGTGAGCGAACATTAATTCATCCACAAGAGCCTTAAAAGATTCGCTCTCTTTCATCTTGTGCTAAACTTTATTTCTGAAATCCTTGTATTCTTGGGTTTATTTAATTCCAAAAGCAGCTCCATTTTCTTATGCAGAGTTTTATTAGAGCAAATGATGTCCGAGACATTGAGAATTTGATGCTGTAGTGGAGTATATTTATTCAGTACAGTTTTAATCCTTCAATTCCTCGACCTTCCTCTCAGCTCCTCTATGAAAATTCTATTCTCTATCTTTCTATTGGTGAGATTTCAATATTTTAGGCTTTAGCTTCAGAGAGCGAGTGTCAAGTTCTAAAATCTTAGCCATTTAATAATTTGAATAAAACTTATTTTTATCCATCCTTATTAGATTCTCTTGCTACTCGTAGTCACTCTAAAATTCACTCCTGCTATTTACTTCTTCTTCGTTTTAAGATAGCTGGTTTTCAGGCAAATAGCAGAACTCATTTGAATTATAGAACTCATGATCTACTTCTTGCCACTCTGAAAGTTTAGGCTCATGACTTTATATCTTTGGCCTTTTGGGTTTAGGCTCACACCCTATTACTCTCTTAACTTCTGTTGTTGTTGTTAATATCTCTCCCTCCTCCTCTTCTTCCGTTGATTAGTTCTTGCCTTGCATTTGATTATGACTTCTTTTTAAGGCACCAATGTTTTAATTATTTCTATCTTTCCCTTGCTCTTATTCTGACATTTTGGCAACTCTTAATACTTTAAATTATTTCTTATAAACTTAATTTGTTATGATATTTGTCACTTTGAAATTTGAAATAGGGCAAAGTATCAAACAAATCCTAAATCAAAGCTACCTGAAATTAAATTAATAATATCGTGCTGGATCCACCTAACACTCCTGAGTTAAAAAATATTATAACAAGGTGCGCGTGCTAATGAGATCTCTCAGTTTTATTATAAGATCCTAATACTACTACCACTACCTGTTTCATTCAAAACTATATCTTCAAATAAATAGCAAAACTGTTTTCACATATGATGATTATGATTAGTTTTATATCTTATCTTGGTCGCTTGTTAATAATTATAATAGATATTATTCTTGTATCCATTTACAAATGAGAATCCTTTCCTAACTGCTCACAGTGCTGGGCTTTGTCTCTCTCTCAGCCTCAGCCCTTGAGGTGGCTGCTCCTTTTACCAGGGATGTAGCTAGACGTGAAGTTTAGAAAAATAGGTTTGGCGCCATGGAGGTCATCGACTTCTATTAAACTGGCTCCTCCAAGACTGTTTACTTGCCTTTTAAAATAAGAAGTGGAAAAAAGATTTCAATAATTTCAGATTATTGCCCCAGAAGAACTTCCAGTTTGACTATGAGCGCCAAGCCTAGCACTTGGATGCTTAAAAATTGATATAAATAATTAAAGATTTCGGTTGTAATGCTTCAATCAAGCAGCTTGAGGTGAACAAGGATCGTCTAAAGAATGATCGCCTATACAAATGCGACGACAGAGTTACAGACTAGGGAGATGACCCTCATGAGGGCTTCAGTTTCATTCCAACTGAACTTGGCTAGATGGGCGGAAACAACCCTTCTTCCATAGTTTCTGGAAATGGACTCTGCTTCCAGAACCTTAAATTCTCGATTGCTTTTTAAAATTAATAAACGATTTTCCATATATGCTTTCACTGGAGACAATAATGATTATAAGTTGGTAAGTTGGTCTTAAGGTGTTTTAATTTTATGACATTGGAGATGCTGTAATCACTGTAAATGCTGACAGCCCTAAGTCTCTACTGTGTAACGACTGGCTCTTGTTTGGAAATGCTGAGTTACAGCAAGTGGAGACCATCTATTTCTCTGGTGAACACCAGATTACCCTCACTAACTTGAGTCCAGATGCCAAAGAAGTCCTCTAAACACAAGGTATCTATGTCTACTAGTTCTGTGGTGGCTATGTGGACACCTTCATGTCTGTCTTCAATACAGTCCTGATGTTCCTTGGTGGTCTTACTCCCGATCCCAACGTTCCCATCTTTGGATCTCATGTGCCTGAGTACATGCAACAGGCAAATCTTCGTTTCCTAAACCATACCATGAATCTTCAACTCGAGGAGAGGACAATCTAAGAGTACGAGTATGATGAGGATCTAATCTAATCTGGAGACTTCTTCGCAATCAGTCGCCTAGACGGTCTTGATCCCATGATCATGTACGGTTCAGGTGCTCATGCCGGTCACTCAGTGATGGCTCTCCGCTTCCCTGATGAGGATGGAGATGGCAAAGATGAGCTCTATATGATTGAGAGCAAGGGAGCTGCCAACTGGCCAGTCCAAGGTATTCAACGCAACAAGTTCGCCACTTGGATGCAGTGGGCTAAGAACGTGGACATCATGGCTTCTCACATGCCTTTAAGCCCTGAGGCTAGAGCCAAGTTCAACGAAACAGCTGCCAGAGAGTACTTCTATAGAACTAACGGCTGGCCCTATGGTTACCAAAACTTCTTGTTCGGCTGGATTGACACTCCCGTCGATAACCTCCCACCTCTAATGCCAGCTGGTATGATGCCCGTTATCTTCTCAGTGCTCGAGCGTCTAATTCCATTCGAGGCTAAACTGATCGCCATTGAAGCTTTCAATAAGCGCCTAAACACAACCAATCTCACTATGGAGTAAGTTGCCGCAACCGCTGCAGAGAGAGGACTTACTGTCCAAGATCTCATGGCTATGGTTGAGATTGAAGGCTGGGAATATGATGGACTTAGAAACTACTCCACACCTGCCTATGTTTGCTCAGCCTATGTAGCTGGAGCCTACGAGGCAGCTGGACTTTTAGTTGACGTTGAAGCCACTGAATTCACTCCTAAGGATGTCTACTCCCTCAAGATTTAAATATATCTTCTCTTGAATGAGTGATTAGATCTTCGACTCTAACTTCCAGAGACCTGCTGCTTGCGTTCAGGCAGACCCTGACCTCCCCTACTGCCAGTTGATCGGAAGATACAGAATGCCCTACCCTGGCTACAACACCATCGATCCCTACCCTCACATGGCAGAGAGATGTCCCTCAATTGCCCCTGACTATCTCAGACCCGACGGTTGCTGAGCAACCAGTTCTCTTCTTCCATCATCTTGAAAAATGATATAGGGAGAAAGATCTTACAATTATAGTAAACTTATAACCCATATTAAACTAGTTCTCATCTTTCTCTCTCTCTGTTTCAAGAGGAGAAGATGGATCCTAATTTCTTTCCTTTGTAAGAATGATTTGCAATCTTCCCATATCTTTATTTCATTACTCCCTCTTCGATAATTGCCTCAATGAGACAGAATGATCAGCTTATCAAAACTTAAAATTCAAATTTTAAATATACAACTTGCGGAGTTAACTCTCTTTTAAAAATGCAGAAGTCTTAGACGCTACTGAGTAAGAGCGAGAAAGAGAAAATCTACAAGTCCATTTGGAATTTCCAGTCCATGCTTAGAGGAGAGCACGATTATTCCTATCTGCAGTTCTACAACTGGATCACAGATGGATTGTACGCAACTCCCCTTGATGAAGGAGGACTGCTCACTACCTGCAGCAAATGCTTCAGTTACCTACAAACAGACACGCATCCTCACATTGCGAAGGAGAGAGATCTAAAAGTTCCTACCTCAAAAGCTAATGACAATGATGCCTTGAATGCCAATAAGAGAAAAGAGGAGGAAGCTAAGAATCAAGGGGTGAGGAGCTAAGGAGGGGAAGAGGAGAAGAAATAAGATGCGGTTGAGCTTGCTAACACTGAGAGGATGGAAGGAGTTCAACAATAAAGAGAGAGATCTCACTCCTCATCTCTATATAACGTTCAATTGTGAGAGTAAAGTTGATTTTCTTATTTTTCCTCTCTAAGTGGAGACTACGAAAGTTTCTAAGAATTTTCGAGTGAGATCGATGAGGAAGATTAAATTCATTCTTATTATTGTAAGAATCAGGGGTGAAGTCAAAATTAAATACAAGTGTAATCAGCAAGGGTCAAAAAGTCTCTTTGAAATCGCTGGATAGTTTAGACGATCGCTAGCTGAAAATCCGACTCTCTGGGTAATTTTAGAGTGAGCTAGATAATTTAGAGTAGAGTTGGCTAAAATTATGACTCGCTAGGTAGAAATACAGTGAGCTAGCTAAAATAATGACTCGCTA
>JAJKFJ010023874.1:0-32024 GCA_027382625.1 Tetmemena sp. SeJ-2015 | reverse complement strand
CAAATTTTTGGGGAAATTCCCCTAGTTTTACGATACAAGTACAAAATCCTGCATTGATTGTGATTCAAGGTTTCCAAATTGTGCAGCCTGTGAAGCTACAAAGTGCTAGGTCTGCTATCAGTACTTCTATTGGAATCCTCATAGTTACAATCCTTCAACAAATTCGAGACAAGGAATGTGTCTCTTTGAAGCATGCCCGCCTGGATATTGCAAAGATCAGATCAGAAACACATGCATTAACCTCTTAAACCTTAAGCATATGCTTGGAATGTTAACAAGATTCAAGTGTCTCTCCAGCGACTTAAACTTGCAATCTCTGTAGCAAAGGATACTTACCTGAGTTGTCAGCCATAACTTCTTTGTCAACTTTAAAAGATTCTAATTTTATAACTTGCAGCATTCTAACTATTATTATCCTTAAGATAATTATACTTAATAGATCCAGCTATCAATGATGGATCAAGTCCCTCTCTGGCTTTTCTCTAGATCCAGGAAGCAATAAATGCGATCTAAAAACGATAGCAAGCCAGCTTTGTTCTTAATGTAAGTAACATTATTAAAATATCTTGGGAAAGGATCTCACTTCTTCATTTAGTGCGAAGGTGATGAGACTACTTTCTCATCTTCTGCTTACTCTAGTAACTTTATTAACTACTGCTCTAAACTTAACCTCTATAATGAAACAGTTCTCTCAGATTACATAACTATAAATTTTGCTCCTTTGCAATGCAGAAACGCAGCCTCATTAGGCTTTCTTAAATGCAAAATCAACTTTTTATTTTAATTTCAAGGACTAACTTCAAATATGTGCATGAATCTGCTAGCCGATGAACTGCCAATAATTTATGTGAGTTCATCTAAAACTTATTTCAACATTTCTGGAGCCATGACATTCATCAACCTCTGCTTTTCAGGAGTTAATGAATTTGCTAGACCTACATCTACTTACGTAGATATCTTAATCTTGCCAATTCTTCTCTGCAGTAATTTGAATGACATTGTTTACGGAGACTCTCTCTAGACATTTCAAAAGATGAGTACTTATGATTATATTACCAAAAATGTTGCATACTCGTGTAATGATGCCTGGTACTCTGGATCCACTATCCCCACAACTTAAACAAAGGCACTTAAATTTTTCTTAATCAAACAAAGTATTCAACTCCAAGCAGCAGTCCACTTTAGCTTGCAGTTTAGATCCTAACGACGAAGATTTTTTCAAGATCAGATCAGTTGCTTAAACCTATTCTCGGAGGTAAGCGACTCTTTTCAATCTCTACGCCTTTCCTGAATATCTAACAACTTGGGCTCAGCCACCACAACTAAAGATCATTAACTGCGAATTCCAATACTTTATGGGAGGCTATAGTAGCTTGATCAACATTGAAAATAATAATCTTAGGAGAGTGGTAAAGCAAGCTCCAATTCTTATTTATGGGCAGGTCGTTGAGATAGATCGCTATTTTTATACCTCCTCAGGCGCTTTAAGAGGTGCCTAAATCGAAATAAGAGGGTCTAAGTTTAGTGAAAGCTGATTTTGCTATGTGATGATAGTTCACAGAAAACAGATTTACATGCCTTATCTTACAAGCATGCTAAACTACACCTAGCTTTATTTAGATAGCGCCTAGCTCGATGACTCTGGATCATATATTTACATAAAGGATTCAATCTTTAGTAACTTAAATTATCATTCTAATATAACGGGATTGGCTATTTACAATGGACAGGCAAATATAGACTTTTTTATATAAATGGCTTCTATTTTATCTATAGATTATTTATAAAGGGATTGCTTTTAATGTGGAAGATTTCAATGGCTATATCGAACTAGAATGCAGAATTTTCAAGCTTAACATGTATTTCATACCTGAAATCTACTATTGATTTAAACAAGCTCAGTCGATTAGCTCGACCATTTTTAAGATGAGTTTTACACTCAAGAATATAAGATTGCCATCTGCAACACAGATACCTTTCAAGATTCCTTTATGTTCCAAGATGGTGTGAACGCAAACGATAACTTGGATGAGTACTTTAATAAATTTGAGCGTCTGAGTCTCATCTACATCTCAAGGAACAAGAGGCCAGTAATTATCAGGTAGAACACTTTCTCTGAGAATATTGGATCGTTTGGAGGAGCCATATCAATCAATTCTCCAGACTGGCAAACTTATTCTTAGTTTGACACTGATTTGGGACCGTTCATAATTGCCAGCGATAATAAATTCCTTAAAAACTTTGCATACCTATCTGGCGGAGCAATTTACATTCACCTTAATGTCCTCGAGAAAGACATTAACAAGTACTGTGGAGGAATAGCACTACTTAATAACTAGTTTTCAAATAATACAGGTATGAAGATACATAATGGTGGTGCGGTTGCTATGACATGCAGCCAAATTTAAGAGGAGGGATATGAAGACTACTTGCACACTTCTTCTCTTCCCTTTTCTGACTCTTCTGGAACTCTTAGTGTGTCAGTTAAAAGTTAACTAGACAATGATTAAAATATAAATCGTTAAATACTATCTATGATGTCTCTTTCAAAATCTTAGCTACTTAAGTTACAGTGAGTGGTAGTAGCTTCACTGAGAACTATTCAGGTCAAAAAGGCACTGCTCTTTATCTAAGGCAATTCCATAGGATGTATATCTATAATTCCACTTTCGTGAGAAACGGACCTGTGTTTTCTCTCACTAATCTAGCTATCACACCCTATTCCAAATATTTTACAGGTCAGAACTACTCTATAACATTTAGAGATCCTGTAGGTGGGTGCGCAAATGAGTTTGCGTATTTAGATAAATGCCAAACTAATGGGATGACTCTAGACTGGCCTTAAATCAGAGGGGCTGTTTTTGTCCAGCATTGTAGTGATGCAATTTGTATGACAAAGAGTAACACTTAGTAACTTCTAATTGACAGATGCTCATTTGAGAGCAATTCAGCAGGCCCTTTAATAGATCCGACTATGCCCTATGATTTAGCGCAATCACTTTACATTAGTAATGGGTTTTAGAATGAAATTAGAAATACAATCTTTAAAGATCATTCCTATAATAGGCAACTTAATATTTCAAATGTCAGCACAAGGCTGTAGAGCTACTTCCCTAAAGGCTATTTTGACTATGGCTAGGCAGCTGTGATAAGAATAATGACAAAGCCAGTTTATTTTTCTGGGAGTGACTTATTCGACTATATAACAACACTTAAGAACGTCTCTTTTCTAAGAAATTTCCATGCATAAATCTTAGGGCAGAACTTCATGCTGCAGTACTCGTATTTAATTATATTTTACTACGGGTCCTTGGTATCATATGAAACGGGCTATATGTATGGAATACCATTCGCTCCTTAAATGAAACTAGATGCCTGCACTTTTAGAGAAAATTAGTTCCTTGGCAACGAAACTTCCTTAATTTTCATGTTCAAAGGGCTGCTAACTGTAACTAACTCCTTAGCCTATGGCAATGGATATCTTTCAAAGACAACTACAGTCAAAAATAAGCCCCAGTCTAGTTCTTTCTTCGCCTTTCAGTCTTATAAGTTTCTCCAGTATTAAGTATATGGATTGTTTTACATGATGGGATTAGAATAATATCCCAACGGATACACACATTCATTCGTTAACAACACTTATCGCTTTAACTTTGCCTATGAAGGGGCAGTCTACTCTTTTAAGATAGACAATCAATACGCTTTGATGCAGAATAATTCTTACAAGTTTCATGTGGTTAATAAGCAAGGAGGAACAGCCTATGTAAGAAGTCAGGATGGGAGAACAACTTTGATGTTTTTGAATGAGAACATACAATTCATGTACGCAAAATCGTAAGGAGCTATTTCTGCAGAGCCTCACGATCCTGATTATGTCAGCATTTATATCGTGAACTCCACTTTCAAGAACAATAATGCTTAAGAGGGTTAATCTATATTCACTGATAGTTGCGCCTCCCTTACAGTCATCAATTGCACTTTTTCTAATGATCTTTGGGCAAAAAATCGAACAGCTTATATGGAGAGTTAGTTCATCCCTTAGACTTTAAAACTCTAATAGTTTGTAGATTATAAATACCTCTATTCATCACTCGAAATAGGAGGAACTGTGCTCAAGGATAAAGGGCACACAATCACTCATTATTTACATTAACACGTTCTATAAATTAATTTAAGCTCACTCATGACTGCGCTATCCATGTATATATTTAAAATATCTCGCCACCTCATCTGGATGCTTTTGTTAATATTTTTTGAGTGTTTTTTTTTTTAAAAAAATAGAATTTTTGGATTATGAATACTCTTATTTAGATGACGGTAATGAAAAAAGCTAAAAGAAATAGCTAACTGCTTGCACAATTGAGAAGAATTCTAGGGATGCCTTGCCTGAAAAAAAGACAAGAACGATCACAATGAAAACTTTCATAGAAGTAAGATAATTAAATTGAGGATTCAAATCCTAATTCATTATGCTTAAGGCGTCTTTTATCAAGATTTAAGCTCTGACCCTTTAGCAAATCTTCCAAAAGATTAGAATATGGTAAAATGCAGATGCGACAAGAGTCTACTAAATCTTGCATAAAAAAAATCAGCGAGATTCAGAGCTCACAGAATGTAAATTAAAAAACAAACACTCAATATGTATTTTTATGATTTCAATATCTCATGGTACACAAAGAATTCAACTTCTAAAACAAGCAAAGCAACGTTCAAAATGATGAAGACTCATAATCGAACAGATTATGTTACTTTCAGAAAAGGCAAAGCTTCATGATAGATTACAATAGCAGACTGTGAGTTTTTAAATTTTGATTGATTAAGAGCAATAATTAAATCATAAAATCGATCATAATTTAGAGAATAAGCCTCCTAGAGGAAAACTATTTTTAAAAGGCCATAAATATATTCGATTTAATTTTATTAAGAAAATAAAAAAAAATCATATTTAAAAATTCACTTAATTTAATTTAAGGAGAATACGAAATATGATCACTGATTAGATATTTTAAAGAAAAAAATCATTTCATACAACAGTAGCTTGTTGAATTAATTAAAAATTATGTTCATAAATTAAATTAAGCAGTAAAAGAAGAGTGGATTGAAAAATTGTTGAGAGCAGTCTTATAAGTCAATAACTAATAATTACTAAAAGATGTAATGTATATTAACCCTTTTTATTTAATCATAATTCTGAGCATTATTACATTTTTGTCTAGCTCTAATTTTATTCATCTTAGCAAATAATTTTAGGCATATCAAGAGGCTAGGAGAAAAGAAATAAGGAGCACGAAAGGTTATACATGACCAACAATTACATTAATTATTTTCAAAATGAGATCGAAAATAATGAATGGATTCGTTCATTGTGACTTAGACAATATTAAAATGGAAGTCTTAAAATTTAACTTTCATCTTTTAAAAGTACTATTTAGAAAGAAGAGAAGAGCAAAGATAATAAGAGATCCAATGAGATAAAATGCAGTAAGTTTTTAAATTTAAATTAACCTAGCTTGATAGAACATATGGCGAGAATGTTTAAAAAATGCGAGTCAGTGTAAAAACGAACTAAGTCAGAGTATATATCAGTATGTATTTTGAAATCAACTATTTATATCCTTCCTATATAAAAAATTAAAATTATTTAAAAAATGTTTAAGTACAAATGTGGCATATTTGACATATGTGATCTTTTAATTAATAATTTAATTAATCTAATCGAGATTAAAGTTAATATATTGCAACTTATTGCAAAAATATGCTAATATAGACGCTTAAACATTACGCATTTATATGATCACTCCCAATTTAAATATGATAAGGTGTTTATAAATGCATGATAATGGATTGGCATAACTTAGAAATACATTTTCATTGAGTCTTTTTCTGTGATTCTTATAATATTTCAATTTAAATTAAGTTAACTCTTAATTTAAATGTCTATTACAAGAACTAAATCTAAAACTACAACATCTACAGCAAACAGTTTGACCGCTAATACTTGAATGTGGAAGCCTATGAGGTAAGCGTCCAGGACAAGTAAAGCATCCTTCCCGATCAACAGAGACTCATCTTCGCTGGCAAGCTCTTACACATACAATATTATGCTTCGAGTTTAGTACTATTGAGCAAAATTTAGAACAAGATCAAAAACATTCGAAGACAGAACTCTCAGAGGCGGCATCATTCTGAAGGAGTCCACCATCATCCTAAGCAGACAAATTCTCAATCCGCATGCACTAAAACTAAAAATAAATAAGTTAAGATGTTATTTATGATCTTATGATCTTAATCGGAGCTAGCTTTAGTATAACTCTATCTTCATTGATTTTGCTTACCCACGATCATTCTTTCACATTCAGATTAAATTAATGCTGCTTAAATTATAAATACAAAAGAAAACTTTACTTATTTTAAATTATACTGAGATACTCAACCTTCTTTATTATCAGTCATCCTATTGAACAGAGGTCCTTCTCCCAATTAACTGACTATTAAATTCTTATAACTTTGTATTTTGGAGTAATAAGCTAAAAGTTAAGTAAAGGATTTCCCTTCATCTACATCAAACAATTCCTAAGTAATTTAACTTATCTAATTATATATTAAATCTTTTAAAATATATTCTAAATATTTAATGTGGATTTATTCTTTATGATGAAGAAGGTAAATAAAAAAATTATATTTAAATTATTTTATCTAACTAAACTATTTATTATTATTATTTTAGAATAATAAACTTTGAGCTTTTTATTTTACAAATTAAAGTTAGTTTTCATTGCTAAGATATAATTTTTCATTCAAAGATAATTAAATACAAACTAATAGATCCAATTATTTTTAATATAAAATAATATTTCTTATGAATAAATAAGATGTTCTAAAAAATATAAATTTAGATAAAAAAAAGTTTAAAGAGAAAGTACAAAATTAAATCAAAGATTTAGTAAAATAATTATAATTGTAAATAAGTATTTTTCTATAAAGATTGTTTATTTACTCCTAGTATTGTAGCTAATCTAGAATCTATTGACATATATATAAAGTTCTTTGGAAATATTAAAGTCATAGATTATTTGCACTTTTTAAATATATACTCTTTAATATCTTTTAATTCTTAATAAAATGAACGAAGAGCTCCCATAAAATTTTAAAAATGGGAAAGTCTTTAAATATGATTATATAATTTTTATTATTTATAAAATAAGTATACTGAGAATGTTCATGTTAGTTATAATTATTAAATATTATAATTATCCAATAATTTATTTTTTAAATAATTATAAACAACATTATGATTTCTATTTTTTCTTATTCAAATTCTCTCACCTCATGAGTTTAAATTTTAAGATTTTAAAATATGCATTAGGATTAAGATTCCACAGAAATTAAATTTGATGAAAATTCTAATGATTGAAATATCTTAAATAAATCATAATTTATCTTATTTAAATATTTTTTATAATTAATTTATTTTAAAAATGAATGTGATATTAAAATAAACATTGGTCTATATTTTAATTAATTTTTTTGTAGAGGATATCCTTCAAACAAAACTTTTGGTAATTTATATATATATTTATATATCATCCATATTTAAAACTTAATTGGAGGAAAATTAAGATCTTAAAACATATTCTTTGTCAATTTTAATTTAATAATCCTTTCCTATATAGAGGTTACATATGAAAATCAGTATAAATAATTCATAATATAAGTGAGAATTAAATAAAAAAGCTAATTAAATTATATATTAAATTAAAATGGAATAAAATAGCTGCAGTTAAATAGTGTCCTATTTAAGTAATAACTAGACCATTCAATTAAGCAAGAAATTCTAAGAACATTTCATCCTTGCAACTTTTGTGTGGGATCTCTCAGTTCAGAGTTAAAAGGGACACAAGTTTAATTTGAAGCATATTTCGAAAATAAGACATTGCGCACATCATATCTCGTTGCTGAGAGAGGCTGAAGCGATGATTAAAGAAGAAATTCATATTAATTATTAATAAGCTTTAGAACAAGCTGCAGATAAAGGGGTGCTTAGCCATTTCAACTGACATGAAGTTGCAACTCTCCATTCATTATTTTAATCAATCAATGATTTTAATTTAATTCTCTACTATAGCTTTTTTTTCGCTACAAATTTTTTAAAAAAATTAAAATTTATTTTTCATTTATTTAATAAAGATTAAAACATTTTAAGAAGCTTAAATAATTAGTGTAAAATATTTAATGAGACAGAGTTATCTTATATTTATAATTTGAAGGAATTAGAAATTCGCAAAATATCCTTAATAAAAGATAATTTTTAATTATATAAAAAGTAATTTATTGAAAATTTCAATATTCATTATTCTCCTTTAAATAGTGCTTAAAAATTAATTCTTAATTTAATAAAAATTTAAAAAATGATATTCGCCTCCATAATTAGAAAAGTTAAAATATAATACGATTAAAATGTTAATCTAATTATAATTCTGAAGAATGAAATATTGTATAGATAGATAGATTTGGTTTATCAAAAAATCATTAAAGTAAAACAAATTTTATAATTTAAAAGTAGAGGATGAGAATTTTACTCTAAATGTTTTGAAACGCAAAGAGAAATTTTGACTTCCACATTTTTCGCTCTGAATCCATAGAATTCTCCATAATGACTTTCACTTCACAAGACATCCATTCTATAAATACAAGAGTTAAATTATTTTTATGATGATGTAACAAAAAACTTAACTAAGTATTGCTTACCGAGTATTTAATGATCTTAGTGCTGAAGAAATTATTTTGATAGGAAAGAGAGAATTGAAATATACAATTCTAACTTCTCTTTGGCAGTCCTTGCTTAGAAACTCTTAATTTCTGTAATTTTAATAATTAATTAAATTTCAAAAATTAATTCATTTAATAAAAGAAAAGTTATCCTAATAATTTTTCTGAGAATGATTTGCTTATCAGTTTTTTTAGCTTTTCCTACCTTCATTCAACATAATTTTAATGTTAATTAAAATAACAAAAGAGAAATAAGAGGATAAGTTAATATTTGCATTTTCAATTATAAATAATTAATACATATTGAATTCAGCAATAATATAGGCTGGATAAAAGAAATCAGAGAGCTAAGACGGAAATTATCTTAATTTCGCTCATATTTTTGCTCTGGTTTTTTTTCTCTATTGTCTATTAAAAATTTTGAAAATGTGAAAGCTTAATTCAATCTTATTATAGTTGAGGTTTTAATTAAAATCTTTATTAAAGTAAATTATGAAAGGGAGAGTTATAAATAGTTGGAACACAATTTAACACGATTGTGAGGCAAGTAGTTAATTATGAAGCTTGCTCGATAACTTAGTGAAAAAATAGGATAAGTTTATTATAAAGCCATTACAAAAGGAGCTCTCTAAGGAGATACTGATCCTATAGAAAATTATTTGAGTACTATCTCTGCAAAGAAACCTAATGAATTGTAGTTGTTTAGAATTTAATTCTTAATTTAATGATTATAATTTCAATTTAATTCTCCTAATATAACTGCTTTTAATTCTATGATATTAATTTGATTCCTTTTCTTTGCTATGTTTGTTTAAAGATATTTAAACTTTCAATAAAAAAATTTAAATACTCTCTTTCTTAAGTAGAAGAGACTTAGAATTTGGTAGTTTAAATTTTAATTAATTTCTAGAGTATTATTATTCTTTTCAAATTTTGATTATAAAAACGAGATTGTCGAACAAATCATAATTTCTCTCTGGGTCTTTAATTTGATTTCATAATTTAAAAGTACTAAGGAATCTAGAAAGAACGAGCTCGATAAAGAAACATTTTTTGCAGAAAAATTAAAATTATTTAATTGGAAAATTTAATCGGAAAGTGAAATAAATTAATATTTAAATTTAAACAGAATAAAGCAGTGATAGTTAATCTATCTCAGATTTAAATAATTATTACACCATTCGATTCAGTATAAAATTTTAAGAACTTTATATCCTTTCAACTTTGTGTGGAGAGCTCATTATAGGGACAAAAGTTTATATAAGAAGTTATATTTGGTCTTTAAGATAATGAGCACATCATATCTCATTACTTAGAGGTGCGTTGAAAATAATTGAAGAGAAACTTATATTAATATTTTTGATGAGCTATCGAAAAAGTTGCATTCCAGATGTGAATCAGCCATTTCAACTGCCACAAAGTTGCCGCTCCCTATTTACTATTTTAATTAAACACAGATTTTAATCAAATTCTATAGAATATTAAAATTCATTTTTTATAAGTAAAACTAAATTATTTTGAATTAAATGAATGTAAAAATATTTTGTTGTTAAAAATAAATTAGTTTTTAAACATTTTCTGAGGTTTTAAATTTAGTAACATTATATAATTCACCATGTTATAATAATCCTTTAAACTTTTTAGGCGCAAGTTAAATATTAGCTTTCTAAGATGATCATATTAATGAAATAAACGAATATTTAGATGATGTCATTAATATTTTAAATTTTCAATCTTCTTATATCGCTTTAGGTAAGAATTTAATACATGACAATAGAATTGTATTTTAAAATATAAATTTGATTTGATAATTATTTTAGTTGATAATTAATTAATTTATTAAATATAAATGATTAAAAAATAAATTGTTTTAAAAGAGGTCAGCTGCAAAAGACACTGCTAGTGCAAACTAGATCCTCAATATGATGAATTGTAGCAAAATTTAAAACAATTGAATTAGGTTAAGAGACACCCTTATCTAATGTAATATTCAATATTGATAATCATATATAGGCTTCGTAATAATGAGGGAGAAAATATTCAATAAAAATTTATTACTAACTTTTTAAAGAGCTAAAAATATTAATTTAGGCTGTAGATGTCTTCTGCAATAATGTAAATACTAGTCAGTACTATTCTCCTTTTGTCGAATTTGCATTTTAGAGTGCATTACGATTGTCATCTATAAAATTATAACCTATATTATATAAATTATTAAAAATTCTCAGTATATTTTTTATTTTTAAATTAATTTTTCTTTAGTAATCCAATTAAATAGCTATATTATTTTAGATCTTTTGAAGACTTTTTTATTAATATTTTTTAATATAAAACAGACTTTTATTTACCAGATATTAAAAAAAGTTTTTATAATTGATAATTAAATTAATTTTAGTAATTGGCTAAAATAATAATGGAGAGTTGCAACTACGTGTCAGTTGAAATAGTAGATTCACCCCTTGATCTGCAGCTTGTTCGATAGCTTACCAAAAATTATTATTAGTTTCTACTTTAATCATCTTCGTAGCACCTCTCAGCAGTGAGATATGTTGCGAGCATTCTTCATCATCCTCTTCGTCATTGTCATTCAAACTTGTGTTACTTATAACTCTGTACTGAGCGCTCCCACAATAAAGTTGCAAGGATGAAAAGTTCTTAGAATTTTATGCTGAATCGAATGGTGTAATTATTATTTAAATCTGAGATAGTTCAACTGCCACTGATTTATTCTATTTTAATTTAATATTTAATTTAATTCTCTTTTTTATTAAATTCCCAGCTATATTGAATGGATAGAAATAGATTATTGCGAAATCAAATACTTATTTATTAAAAAAGATTTAGTGCTGATCGATATTCTCTTTGCTCTTTTATCAATAAATTAATCTTATTTTATTTATTTTCATTTTGTGTCTTAATTCTATTGACTGTTTGAGATAGCTCCTTCCTCTCACTTCTTTCTTACAAAAGGAATCTTTAAGAAATTTTAAAATTACTTATGAACACAGTCATTGCAAAACTTCTGAAGTGATCATCGCCTTATACTCAAAATGCAAGAATATTATCTTAGAGTTGGAAGGAAAAAATGCTCAAATGATTCTACTATTTATAAATAATGCTATCTGTGTTTCTTATTTACCCTAAAAGATTATTTTATATTATCTTAAAGACTAGTTAAACGAAAAATCATTAAAATGACCATATAATTGGTTTACTTTTATCAATTTTTGATAGCCAATAATTGAGATTCTTCTCCGTAACATGTAGCTCAGTTTTTATTTTCCATTTTTATCTATCTTTAGTAAATTAATTATATGAAAATGATATTAGAATTAATTAAATATACTACTGTTGAGCTTGGCAAATAAGTCATATTTCAACCATACTAATTTTATTGATATAAGGTTTTCGAGAGTCGATTATGTGAAATTATAATAACTCAATAGTAAAAATTGAAATTATAGAGATATTTCATAGAATTTTTCTCTATTTTATAATTAGTCCTTGTAAATATCTCTATTCTCTCTCATTTCTTCAATACAGACTTTGATAGAAAAGATATTGCTATCCTTGATATAAATATTCTGCTTTTACCATTTCTTATTTATCTTCTCCGTATAATTTTCATAAGCAAATGAATTTATAGATTTCTTATTATGTATGATCATTAGTGTAAATATTATTTTTAATTTATAAACTCATTTTTTAAAGAGATTCTATTAATTTTGAGTGTCATTGTTGAAATCTTTCTGATATTTTAATTATTTTTTTTTAAAAAAATAAAATAATGTGAATATCTATTTAAATAATTTTCTCAATTCATAGTTCTTAATTCGTACTAGCTTATTAAATAATATCTTTCTACCTTTGAAAGAATATTTTTCATATTTATAATTATAAACTAATATTATCACAATGATTGCCAAAATAATTTTTAAATATTATAACATTCTATAAATATCACCTCCTTTATATTTTATAAAATTTTTTAAAGAGATTCAAAATGTAAGGATATTAATTAATCCTTGAAAATAATACTTAGGAATTAAATTAGTTTATATTTAAGTTGAAGATCTCCATAAAAACAAAGAATTAGTTGAAATTATATTCTTATGATTTTAGTGATCGAGGATATTTAAATATATTTTGAGATTTTAATTTTAATATTCTTTTTATGAATTCCGCATACTCCATTAAAATAATATCAATTTTTATGGATTTCATAGCATTCATAATAATTTCAACTTCTATTCCTATCATGCTTTATCATACTTATTATCCCAAAATATAAATTAGTAGTTTTAAAAATGTTGAATACTTACTGTGGTTTAATTTTTATAATCTCCTAATAAATAAATCCTCGTAATGAGAATTAATAAATATTTAGCATTGATTTTTATGCGAGAGTTTTATTTAATAAATGATTAAAAATAATACATCCTAGTATCTATGAATTTTAGAATATTAACATACAAAATTAATAAGATTTTCAATAAAATATTTTAAAAGACATAAATATTTAAAATAAGAAAAAAAAGAATTTATAAGACGAGGTATAATTTTTCTTAAATCTTAGCAAATATTATAGCTTTATAAAAATATTTAAGGCTGTTATTGTATTTTTTAGGCCCTTCCACTTGTTCAAACGATTCTGTTCTCAAGATTTAAAAGTTGAAATTTAATAAATTATTTTTTTGAAAACAGAATATTAATAGTTTATTAGAAATTATTCTCTTTCCAAAGGTTTTGAAACTATTCTCCCTAGAAGGTTTTTTATGATTAATTGATGGAATTCATTTAAACTAAAAGTTGAATTTATAATGATCTTATTATAAATTGGATCACAAAAAAGATCTGCATATATATAATTATTTTTTTATAAATATTAATAATTTTTATTTTAAATTATACATAAAATGTCAATATTAGTATTTTCTCTAATCTAAATAAATTTAAATAAAATCATAATATTAATTCAGAAATTACTATGGTATTTTAGAATAAATGTTTGGATACTTTTTTCACAATAAAAATTTAAATTATAAGATAAAAATATAAATAATCCCCTTAAAATATTAATTATACAATTTTAGATTTAAAAACGATTTTATCATTTATAAATAGAAGAATTTAAGAGTAAATTTAAAATCTGATTTAAAGACTATTTATTTATTTTAAAATTACACAATAATCTTTAATGAGAGGATCATTAAAATTTTCTTCAAGAAAAAAAAACATAAAACATTTTACTGAACTAAATTTTAATTATGGCTGAGGAATTTAAAAAAAAAGAGAATTAAATTAGATATTAAATTAAAAAAGAATAAAATCAAGACTTTGAACTATCTCCAAATTGATTGATTATGACACAATTCGATTAAGAATACATTTCATCTCTGGAACTTTGTGTGAAGCGCTTAATAAAAAGTTATAAGTGACACAATATTTTAATAAAAAGATGATGAAGAAGTTGATGAGTCACACATTTTATCTCTAAACTAAAGGGTGCTGTGAAGTTTATTAAAGAAGAAACTCATAATAATTTTTGATTTTCTATCGAACAAGCAACAGATAAAGGGATGTTTAAACGATTTCACCAGCCACTAATATTCAATTAGACATTTATTATTTCATCAAATCACCTATTTAAATTTAATTATCAAATATTTTTAATTTTACTAAGTGCTTTTTTTTATTGTAATGTAGAATAAAATTTACTGTTATATTTAGTAAGATTAAATTATAAATATAACTATTTTTATAACAAAAACTCTCGATTTATTAAATATAATAAAATCGCTATTAAAATGCATTCTCACATTTCCTTGAAATATTAAGTCAATTAAATATAATGAAAAACTAAAAGTTAATTTTTGTTCATCAAATGATTATAATAATGGATTATAAAATTATAATTTAAGAATATTAAACTATAGTTTTAAATTAAGTAAGGGAAAGATATTATTATTGTTAAATTTTTTACTTTTGGTTTTTGTAATTATTTGTCTAAGTTATAAAAAAAATGAGAGAGAACTAAATATTCGGAAAAACCCAAAATGCATTCATTTTAAATTAATATATTTTGTTTCTTAAATATTAATAAGGATAATTAGTTTATTTTTAATCTATCTCCCCTAAAAATTAATTTTAGCACATCTTTCTAATTTTAAAACATCAGAGCCTTTAATTGTCGGAGAAAAAAAATTTAATAAAATTAACATTTCTCAGTTTTTGCCTGAAATATGTGCAACCTAAGATTTTGTGTAATTAAAAATACTATTTTAGACATAATTCAGGATTATAAATAACAATTTACTTTAAATTTATTTTATTTTTAAATTAATCCTGAGAAATAAAGAAAAAATATTTATCGAATCTCTTGTACTTATCTCTTTTTATCTCTAATTCTATTAATTTTATTATTTTTAAAATAATGATAGATATTGAAACTATTCTCCTAAAAAAACGCAGATTGATCATGTTAGAACAGCAGCTCCGCTCATCCGGTCTGACTATGACGAAATATGCAACACAAGAACCACTTTATCTGCCGTTGAGGACTACTTCAACATAGTCAACGAATGACAAAGTTTCGAAATCTTTCGATCAGCTTTCAATCTCACCCTCGACAAGTCCAGTCAATCTCATCAAAAAAGTTTGTGAAAGGATAGATGTGCTGGCTATACTGAGTAGTCCTCAAAGGTAGATAAAGAGGTACTAGAATATATCAATATGCTTTTTAAAAAAATATTTAACAAATTAACTAAATCACATTCAATGTCTAAGTTAAGTATTTCTTATATTTCCTAAATTTTTAATTCATTCAAAGAGATAAATTTATTTAAATAGTCTCTAACACTTGGTTTTAATTAGATCTTGTTTGCTAAGAATACTAGGTAGGATACACTAATAATGGATCCTGACAAATAAAACGGCAATCTATAATATTTCATACCTTCTATTAAATTGTTCTGGACACTACCCTATCGAGGAATAGAAGCATATTACTTTGATAATTTAAATTATTAAAACTACTAAATGAATATATTCTTAGAGAAGATAAATATTTATTTATTCTGTTGAGATTACCTCTCATTTTAGACTTTTAATTAATTGAATCTAAGAAGTCAACAAACACGAAAATGAAATAATTAATTTTTTTTTAAATAATAATACCTATAAGTTTTGTGGATTAATTTATAGTTAAATTTAAATGAAAATCGTAATCGAATTAAAATAACAAATGAAGAGTTAAATAGTTAGCTATTGAATTGTGAAGTAATTATCTCAAATATGGGGCTTGTATGATAGCTCTTTAATTATTAGATGAGTTTGCTCTGCTGCCATTACGTTAGATGCTCTTAATTAAGAGCTACTGATATTACAAACACTCTTCCAATAAATTACCCAAGTTCAAAAACTCCTGCAAATGTTAACTCATTCCAAAGGACTTTAATCAAGGAATATCCAACTCAAAAATTCACACTTCAATTGAGACTGATTATAAATTTCCTTTTTTTTAATTCTTAATTTCATTCTCTTTTAATTTAATTATCAGCAATATAAATTAATTTAATTTATTTGTTTCTAAAATTTGATAAATCAAAAATGTGATTTATTTTTCATAAAAGGATATAGTCTAAATATATATTTGATTAATACATGTGTAGTGGTATTAAGTATCAAAAAGATTTAATTTATTAAAGTTGAATCAAAGGTGGTAACTTTATACTGAATTAAACTACTTGCTTCATTCTAGCTTTAAGATATTAAATTAAACAAGGTTACTCACTTTATTCATCGAATGTTCTATTATTTAATTTAACCTCTTTGAATTATTTACAAGATATTATTTTTTATATATGATTACTACTACACATGGAAAGCTCAAAAACTGTAGTTATCGATAATGGCTCTGGATTCGTTAAGGCTAACAAATATATATAACCTAGACATATTATATTTGAATTTCATTGAGTTTTTTTTAATTTACATTAAGGATTTTTGTGATATCTGGCAATATAATGATTATGGGATTGCAATAAAATCCCCGAAAATAAGATGTTGATGATAACGAAAATTATGTACTATATATTTTTTAATTAAAATTATCGTCAGGGTTTTTATTTAAATTAATTACTAAGGTCTCATGTAAAAGTTTGAAACTATTTTTTTTAATTTAAAGATCTGACCATCTGGCAAGTTTCTAAATTTGCTAATCAAACTAGACCATTGATATGGAACAAAACATCATTAAGAGTGGATAAATGTATAAAATTTATTTGCAGTCAGAGTCTTTGATGTCAATATGAGCATGGTTCCCAGATTAATCCAAAGAGGGTCCCAGTTCAAAACAGCTCAAATACTTCTGCCTACTTGATGTTTTTTGGCTTCCCTCTCACAATTATTTTATTTTTGTTTTCTCATTGTTTACTTACATTTATTTTGTCATAAGTATTAACGGCTATTACTCATCGAATATGTTTCATGATAGTTCAATTGCTTCAACTAGGAAATTATGGTAATGCAGAAATTCTATGGTTTCTCATTAAAGGTCAAGACTTACTCAACTGGGCTAATATTGAGGAAGCCATATCTTTAGTTACAATTCAATAAATTATATACCGAAATAGCTAAATTAGACTGGTTTATTAATTGAAAATCTTTTAAACATAAACTTTTACCATATTTTATTTTTGAAAATGATATAACATAATTTCAAAAAAATTGCGTAATAATTTAGGGTTTTGAATGACCTTCACTTCAGTTCCCTTGGGAGCACAAAATTTTTAATTTAATTTAGTTAATCTGATTATATTTAAAAGTAGCGATAGTTAAAATAAAGATGAGACAATTTGAAGAGTTGTTTTAATACCCTTTATGCTTTTGAGGATATTTTTGCTTCAGATGAACTTTCTGTGAACAATTAAATCCCCAACTATTTTTACTTTTTTAATAAAATAAAAGATGATTATTATATCAGTAGTATAATATACCTGAGAATTAATTTAAAAAGAGAATGAATATATATAAAAATTAAAATATATTAAAATCGTGATTGCTGAACTATCACCAAATAATAATTCTTAGGCCATTCGATTATGGATGATTTGTATTTTTTTATTTTTTAACTACTGTGTGGGATCGCCTGGTTAAGGTATGTGGATAATACGTTCTTAATTTTAAGCTCCATGGAATATGATTTATAGCAAGAATATCATGAAGATCAATTTAGAAGTGTAATTTTTATATTTTTTCAAAGATAAGCTTTTTTTAATTTGATTACAAGTAAAATTAGTGTAGATCAGAGAGCCGATTATAATATTTGGATAAAATAATTTTTTATTAGCTTAGTGTGAATTATCGTATCATATAATCCTTCCTAAATTTGAACTAATCCTAATATAATTATAGATTGATAGTTTTTGATTGTGGAGCCGAACTCGTCGTATTCGTCCTTGGTGATGCACAAGCCGGAGAAGGTGGACTGAGAAGCGAATAAGGATCCTCCTCTCCAAGCGCTTAGCTTTCCATCAGGAGTTGCAATAATCTATATTAAACTTGGGAGCTAAGTTCTCGATTTCACTCTGGAATCTTTCGCTGAAACCCTAGAACATTCAAAACCCCATAGAAAAATAAAAATAAGAAGCTTATAATTTTTTAGGTAAAATATTAACAAGCAAATTAAGTTGCTAAAATAAAAGATCTTTAGTTAAAATAAAAATTATTTAGAGCAAGAACTTTAAAGCCACTCAACCTTTTTTTGAGTGCTGGGCTCAAAACCGATATTTTAATTAAAGATTGAAATGTTTTTAAAACATAGATCATAAGTGTATCATTCATCAAAATTTATTGCAAAGAAGGAAATGTATTAACTGATATATCTAAACACGTTCATATTATGCTATCTAGTCTTTGAATGAGGCATTTCAAAGATGGAATCTTTTCAAATGGCTGATATAATTATCTTAAAAGTCATCATTAGCTTGTTGAATAATATTTTTGAGCATACTCTTTTCTGATTGCATCTCTGAAAGAGCCATACTTTGTAGTTGGATTGAGCATATGATCATTCAAGATTGTGGAGGCGACTATAAGGGAGGTAGAATATATATCTTGGCGCTTATCTCCACTCATTATAAGTTATGGATCTTTTTTGTAGATCCAGATAGCAGGTGTTAAATGCTCATTGGCTAGCTTTTATCCAAGGCAAGATGAATAAATGATGTCATATAGTTGGACTCAACATATATACATAGGAGAAGCTCAATTAAGCTCTCAACTTTATTGAATTATTAAAAGGGTATGGCCTAAGATCAAGATAATAGAGAGCGTATAGTGAGCGTATATGAGCGTATACTGAGCGTATAGCGAGCGTATACTGAGCGTATAGAGCGTATACTGAGCGTATATAGAGCGTATAGCAAGCGTATAGAGAGCTTATAGCTAGCGTAAATGAGCGTATAGTGAGCGTATAGTGAGCGTATACAATAAGTTCTTAATTTAAGATAAGTAACTAGTAGCTATAACCAAAGTCTTATACATAAGTTTATCTCATTAAAGAAGTGATAAGTAAGACTTTTAATAAATCTTCATTAAGACATAAGCTTATGTCTATAGTAACTTCACCTATCAATTAATCATTTTTATTAAGTTCAATTTTAACTATAGACATATACTAAAGCTCATTTAATAGCACGTGAAAGTGCTGCAGCTTATAAGTAATAATTTAACTTATATACAATAAGACTTTTTAATATTTCTTAATGAACTCAAGCTTTAGGTCATATCATAGCATAGTAGTGTATGGGATTGCTCGCAAGATGAAGAGCTCGAGACCTGTATTTAAACTTATAATAACTAGAGCTGCCATGCCTGAATCGAAACGCTCTTCATGTGATATACTTGATTATCATATCTTTAACCCCATGAGTATAACCTTGCGTGATATACTTTGAATATAGTTTCATTCGGAAAACATATTTTATAGCCAGACTATAGTCTAAGGAGATTTCTATAGACTTCATTTTATGTCTTTAGTAATTAAGCTTGTTTTATTTCTGTTATTAGGAATCTGCTTCTTGTTACTTTAAATGTGATTCCATGACTTTTGTATATTCTGTAGAGTATTGACTTTGAGATTTGAGTTTCAGGATATTTTCTATGAAAAATTTGGAATCTTTAATAAAGGGAGAGATACATTTGCGTTTAGAGAGTTTAATCGCAAAGTAAATCGCATAAGTGATCGAATGTCAATTTAGATTACTTTATCGTTAATATGTGTTTTTAGTCTTTCTGAATTTTAGCGTCTGCACATATTCTTTAAACTCTGAAGTCTTTGAGACCTGCAGCTAATGTGATCTCTTTATAAGTGGAGTAGGTTTTGCTTTCATGAGATGGCTTTAGAGTTCGATATCTTAAAAGGAAAATTAGGGATCTTATGTCTCTTTAAGTTTAACCACTTTCCAAAAGCAAGTTTAACTTAATGAAATTTTTAATCAAGAATTTAATATCTCCTCTATACTCTGAAATTTTATGATTCATGATACAAAATCAAATTAAAATGAGGTAGAATATTTTAAAATGTCTATCATAATTTAATTATATAAATTGTCATCTTTAAAATAATATTAAAAAAACACTTATAGACTACCAACGACACACTTCAACTTTTTTAGTCCATCAAATTTAAGAATGTATGTTTAAAAATAATACTTAGAAATTTTTGAATGGTTTAATCTACACTTGAAATAGACGATTGATTTACCGCTAAATTGCAGTCCACAATTCCTTAGCTACAGATTTATTAGAGTAAAACAACAAGGTTATTTTTTTAATTCCTTATAAATATTAACTAAAGCTTTTAGAAGTAAATTTTTATGGCGAACGAGACAGACATTCAAATTTTTTAGATTTTGATCTGAAGAAAGTTTAAACCTCAAGTGAAACTACTTGCAGTTAATAGTTCTTTAGCATTAAGAGAAGGCTACATTCATTGCTGAGCACCCATTTTAAGTAAACTACTTTGCGAACATTTTGGAATCTTTATAATGTGGATAACCATTATACAAGATAAATTTATAAACAAACTCTTAAGTTTCAACTCTTCGCATTAATTATCTATATAAAGATATTTTTACTTTTCTTTTTAAATTAATAATTCCTGCTTAAAGATTTAAAATAATAATATTAAATGAGAAAAGTAAAGTTTAGACCATTTAAACAAAGTAGGGGAAATAAGATATAGATTTTTATATTTATTTCGTTTAGTGAAGGGCTACTCTAAAGGCTTTAAAGGTTGTTAATTTATCAGTTAATTTCAATATTTTTACATTTTGAGGGAATTTTTGAAATTACCTCAGCCTTGTTAATAGAATTAGTTTTATATTTGTAAATCACTCACTATTGCTAGGCACTGTCTTTTATAATTAGGCCACGATGAGTAATGATATTGGTTAAATGCTGAGAGCCAGATAAAAGACTTTAGTATTTCCAAATAAAGCTAGAACTTATTTAAGGAGATCTAGTCAACTTGAGCACGTTACATCATGCTACTTTTTTGAGAGCGGGAGTGAGACCAATGCAGTCTATAAATCTGACAAGTATCCATTGGTCGAGCTGCTTTTTGCTGCTTTAAAGTCTAGCTATCTATGGTAAGGTATTCTTTGAATATCAATTTTCAGCAAATGGAAGAGAATCATAATGAGAGTGGACAGGGGAGTTAACTTAATTTAAACACTTTATCTTTGGTGCTGCTATAAAGTGCTGTGTAATCTTCATTGTTTTTTTAGTGATAAAAATGGCTGATACATTTTCTCATTTGGTTTTCGTATGCTTTGCATGTGCTGTTTTTAACACTAATTTTGTTAATTCCCTTTATATTTTTAAATTAATTAAAAACTGAATTGGTAACTATTTTGACCAATGACTAATAGAAATAATATTGATCAATTAGTCAAGATAATGGATATATAATCCGCTTTTAGTTGGAGTCTTTATAATTTAATTTAACATTCCTTTACTTGCAATCGATAAGAATAAATCAAAATAACGATTCAATAAAAATAATAATTTAAAAACTTTTATATATGACAAAGAAGTGAGAATAAAAAACAATGTAGTAGGCCTAAATAATATATTTAACTCACATTTTGAAAAATGTAAACTGTGGCCCATTGTTCGATTTAATGCACTTGCTGGCAGTAGGGCTTGATTTTTTCCAATTAAAGAGAATCATGATGAGATTAAGTATAGGAGTGAACAAGAGGAAAAACATCCGCTGAAAATATTAACTTTAGAGAATCTCGACAATTATCTGCGTGATCGCGTCTTATTAACCCAGAATAATCTCAGATAAAATTCTTACGCTCATGTAGTCAAAATTAAAAACACGAGAAGTGAAAATGGATGAAGAAAATACAAGCAGAAGGAAATAATGAATATGAAAGTTTAAATTTACAGAATAAAATTTTGTTCTTGAAAGAGAAATGTTAAGCATAAACTGCCTTGATAAGATCACTTTAAGCCTGATCAGGCAACCATACTATTTTGGTCAAAGTCAAACAAAATCATATTTTTCTATCAGAGGACCTAAATTTAACACGATGACAGTACCGCTATGATGATTAGCGATTGTGTTGGACATTACAGCTGAGAATTTAATTAGATATTAAATTAAAATGGAATAAATCAGTGACAGTTGAAGTGTGTCCAATTTAAATAATAATCACACCATCCGATTCAGCATAAAATTCTAAGAACTTTTTATCCTTACAACTTTTGTGTGGGAGTGCTCAGTCAAGAGTTATAAGCCACACAATTTTAGATGAAGGTGATGATGAGGATGAAGAAGAATGCGTTAGTCATATCTCGCTACTGAGAGGTGCTTCGAAGATGATTAAAGAAGAAACTCATATTAATTTTTAATAACCTATCGAACAAGCTGCAGATCGGGGGCTGAATCTACGATTTCAACAGTCACCATTTTGCAACTTTCCATTTATTATTTTAACCAATCACCAATTTTAATTAAAATTCCAACTATATAACAAGCAAGAGAATCACTTAGCTAAAGGAAGGTTTAACCCAGGACCTTATAGTGAACTGAATGGCATAAATATTGTTCCAAAAAAAATTAGATTTTTTACATAATCACTACCACTATTTTTGTGAGTACCTTTTACAAAAAGAGGTTATTCCTATGATATCCCAACTGATTGCGCTGATTCATGCAATAATTAATTTTTGATACCTTTAAATTTATGCTCTTCGTACTATAAATGTTCTTCATTAGCTTAATTGTTTGAATTTCTGGTATTGGCTATGGATATATAGACATCAGAGTGAAAGAAAATATAATTTAGATAAGGATACCTTTAACTTTTAGGTAATTTTATACATTAAATTGGGCATTCTCTGAGTGGGCAATAACTTTCTCCTTGGTGAATGAGATACTTTTTACTAAATTCGTAATCGAACAAATATAAAATTTGAAAATAATTAGAGTAGTTGTTCTCAATGTAGGAGCAAGAGATTATATTTTCTTCTTTTAGCTCCATAATTTAAAACTACTGAAAGGCAAAGATCTTAGTTATTTATGACATCACTGCATGCTTCCTCTGCGAAATAAATAAAAGGGTTTCCTTTTGATTAATATTCATTACTCTTTATCTTTATTAATTTTTATTGAAGGCAAAAGTGCACGCAAAGTAAGCAATGGAGAAATCAATTATTAAAAGAATTAAAAGAAAAAAGACATTTAAAATTAATATAGTTCATTTATATAATTATATGGGGATCTAAATACACATCCCTTCTTTTTATTATTAAAATTTCAAAAAATCGCTTTTATAGATGAAAATAGTTAAAAAATGCAAAAAATCTAGAGACTTTGACTTTTGAAATTCATAGAGGGGCAAATTTATGATTTTAGATTTTCTAAGAGTAACTTAATATAGATTTTGATTCAAATATACAGATAAAAACTTAGTTTTCAAATGAAATAGCTTTAATTTACTCATTAAAAGAAATTGATTCTTCATTATTTATTACAACTGAGAATTTTATAAAAAAGAGAATTAAATTAGATATTATATTAAAATGGATAAAATACCTGATATTGAAGTGCCTGATTTGGAAAAATTATTACGCTATTAGAGTAAGCATGAAATTTTAAGAACTTTTTATCCTTGTAAATTTTGTGTGGGAGCGATCAATATTAAGTTATAAGCGACTCCAAGTACCAGAGAAAAGAGAATAGAAATTTAGATCACTGCGCGTATCAGATCTCGCTGTTGAAAAGTGCTAAGAGACAATTAAAGAAAAAGAAGGTTATATTAATTCTTGATAATCTATCGAACAAACTTTAGATCAAAGGCTGTTTGAATCATTTCAACTGAAACGAAGCTGCTACTCTCCATTTATTATTTTGACCTATCACTAACTTTAATTTAATTTTCAACTATAATATGGTATTTATTTGTCAACCTCTCTACCTATTTACACTCTAATCTCGAATAAATTTATTATAAAGAATCACAAAGTTAAGCTTAATTTATCCTTTTTTTTATCTAGGATTACCATATAGCTGAAAATAGAGTTTTAAAAATGCCACTCGATGGTTCTAGGAGAATTACTCCCACAAATATGAAAGAAACCATCAAATTTACAATTATCATAGTAAAAATTTAAATAAAAATGGGAAATAAGTTAAAATAATAAATAAAGAATTGTAAATTGTTGGCCGTTAAATTGTAAAGTAGGTACCCAAATATCGGAACATTCGATAGCTTATTTAATTTTAATATGAGTCTGCTCTACTGCCATTACGATAGGAGGTGCCTATGAAGAGATATTGATGTTTTTGACCCTGAACCAAGAAATTAGCCAAGTTCAAAACTTGTGCACTAAGTAACTCACTCCACAGACCTCCTAAAATGAAATTGCAAGCATCAAAGTTGCTTAGAATTTTATGCTTGATCGAATGGTGTAATAATTATTCAAATTTTAAACACTTCAACAGTAACGATTTTATTCCATTTTATTTAATATCCAATTTAATTCTCTTTTTTTATTATATTCTCAGCTATATTCTGAAAATCAGATGTTAAAGCAAAAATATTATAAAATATTTTTTTTCTTACCTTGTTTTTTGTAGTTCGAGTGATCGTGGTAGCCGTGGGTGGGCTGTGTGAATTATTAGTATTAAAATTTAATGAATGGGAGAAAGGTATACTCGAGAATAATGCTAAATTTCTAAAATTTTAAACTGATGAAAGTTAATATAAATAATCTCTAAATTAAAAATTTCTGCCTTCTAATTTCTTTTCGAAAATTTTACTTACTACGAAACCCATGATTGACGGAAATCCCTGTGGGGCAATATATATATTTAGTTAATTCATTATACGTTAATTTATACAAAGTTGATTATATTTCTTCAATTTTATAAATCTAACGATAAAAGTATAAAAAGATGGAATATTTTAATTAATATAAAAGATGAGTTAGATAATATGAAATTATAATTAATTCTTGTAATATTGTGATTGGATTGGCAGGGAAAGGCAAGTCCTCAATTTTGAACACACTGATAAGTGGAAATCCACATGGAAAATAGCTAATGTAAAATAGGCAGTCACTTTGAGCGTCTCTTCGAAAGTAACTAAGCTATACGGAGTTCTTCCCTAACTTATATAAACTCTTTGACGTTCTTCAAAATTTATTTAATATATGATTCCTGCTATTATTTGTAATGGATATGGCCGAATCTATTAAAAATACAAATTAAATAAATAATAAGCGCTAGGTTTATAAATTAATTAGGGGAAAAAATAATAAAGGGTCTTAAAATTATTTAAGTGTCCTCAAGGAAAATTATTTGAATCATATTCTACCTTAATGCTGGATTAAAAAAACTATAAAGCGAAGGTTCCCGCTAACTAGACATAAATGTTCTCTCAAATTGCACAACTGGGCTGTTTTTGGTTTATTTTATATTTTATATTATAGATCTCTTGATAAAAGGCACCGGATATCAAAAGTATAAAGATTAAATCATACCTCTCTTATTCATCGCCTTTTTATAGTAAATGTTTTCCATTTTATTTTTACAGATAAAAATACCTGTAGCGCTAGTTGAATAATATATAAAATTAAAAATGGCTTATTAATTAGAGAGAGCAAGGAAATTCTGAGTATAATTATAAATTAATAGACTCATCTTTGTCCGTCCCATATTTAAGAAGGTGAAAATGATTAATTACAGATAGGTGTATTTTTGATATTGCAAGTACTAGATTTGAAGAGATCTAGGTTAATATTGCTGCCGCTAGTCTGCCTCTAAAACTGAGTTTCTTGCCACTGCTAGAACCACTTGGAGCCTTTACACTCTTTACACTGGCTCATCCTGAGAAATTATCATCACTCATGCTCATTCTAGCGTTATTAAACGAAGAGTTTTGTTATTGTTGTTATTACTGTGAAGGACTCTAGTATTCAACCTATTATCATATATTGGTTAATGTAGCCACTGAATAATATGGTTATTCGCATGCTCATCACTTATAAGTCTTCTTCTAACTTAAATAAAAAGTTAAAATAACTGCGAAAGTTAGCAATAGAGAATCTAAGTGAAGAACTCTTCAAGATCCACAGAATTCACCTATCATTTATTAACCTTGTCATAGAATTGGTAAGCAAAGTTATTTTTATTATAAAAAAATATAAGTCAACCAAATTAAATTCCTATAAATCATGCAGTATAATCGAGTCTTACTTTGAGAACTTAATACAACTTCTGCAAAATTTATATAGATAAATTTTCTAACATCACAAATAGCCTGTGAAAACAACAGCAATCACTTTCTTAGCAAGATGTCTGTTCTCGTAGAAAGATATGGGGGAGAAGTTGCTGATTAATAAATCTACATTTATAAAGGACAACTCTGGAATCCTCTTATTAGAATTTGCAGAAGAGCACAGTTTGTAGAAAGTCAACACAAGTATTAAAAAATAAGATTTAAATTATTTCTTGGCTGGTGAATTTACTCTTAATTTGCTTTAGAAACACCAACATGTGCTTTTAAACAGTAGTTACTTTGAAAAAATTATTCATTACAAATAGGAGTAAAAATTTGTAATCTTAAATTGTTCTGAGCGAATATTCTTTTCTTCTCAGTTTCGAAGTACTACCTCAAATTAATGCCAGACAAGCACTTAATCAACATCATCATTAATTTGGGATATCCCCTAAGGAAAGTCAACCTAGGATGTTAATACAGACTTAGTGATTGATTCACACTTTTGAGTTTGGCAATTATCCATGAATTATAATTTACTTTAAAAGAACAGTTAATTTTAAATGAAGAGTGCTGTCTCCTCTATTTTGTCTTGTAGGGATATAAAACTGCTTCCTTAACGATGAGCCTGATGAAAGGAATGGCTTTTGGTACTCTAATTGAGGCATTGATATTAGATTAGTGGCAGAAAAGTTCTTTTTTGCTGTGTAATATTAATGGGAGTAGTTTGGCTAGATCCTTTCTTGGGAGTTATGTGGTTAGAGTTCTAAACACTTAATTTAAGATCCTTAAATACATAATCAGAAAATTAATTATTTCACTTTCAATGATATTGGTTATCCTTTCAAACGCTGATTTCTTAATGAAAGCGTTTCCCGTTCACTAATCACGGATCCCTTTGAAAATGGCAAATATCTGTCCCGTAAGCATTTTGGCTTTGAATGATCTTATCCAATATTTGTTTCTTGTAACGCTTGCTAAGGTAATATTTAAGCAGCTGCTTTTTTATTCTCAGGTTTTTGACAACTGACAAATGCTGATTATGATCACTCCCTCCTGAACCTACTTGGCATATCTTCCTAAATGTTTCCTCTAAATATTTTAAAAGAAGATATTTATTACTATAACTCTATGAGCTCACTTTGCTAATTTTTTTTCTCAAAATCAGTATTTACATATATTGTTTTAAAATTTAATTAAATCAGCCTACCAAATTTTGTTAAATACTTTAAAGTTGAATTAGAAGTTGATACTACTTATCTACAGTCAGTTAGCCACTTACCCCATTCTCTAATTCGTATATGACTGTAATCAGATTGTTTATTTAATCTAAATTATTCAAGCCCGCAAAAGGAATTCCGATACATTCTAGGAAGCTGCTTATTTCAATAAAGACAGAGCTATTTCCAGTGGCAAGATTCTTCTAATATCTCAAATTGGACTTCTTAGGGAAGGTTAATTATTTTATACTGATCTAAAATTTCTAGATCTTTAGAGAATTGCTCATTGTAGCTTACTGAACGAAGTTATTTAAGCTTGTCTGATTAGTCTAATAGACTCCTATTCCAAAACAATCTCCTCCAACTTTTCCTAAGCCAGAAGTAATAGAAGTTTTCAAGTTTGTAACAAAATAAGGAGCTTGCCTTGCACTAAATAATCTGAAAAGTTAGATTATGGAGAAAGATTGAGTTTTTTTTTAATCATTTAAAGTTTTGGAGGAGTTTTTAAACATCATACTTAAGAGATAGTTCTCAACAGATGAATTTTTGCTCTTGAATTTATACTCATAGTCTTAAGATTTTTGAGGAGAGTTATCATTAGTAGCATTATTGCTATGGTTGCTGATTTGTTCATTTAAAAATCCACTTTAAAATTCTTATTGCTAAATATGTATTAGCTTTATTATTCGAGTTGCTTTTCTCTAAAGTCTGCTATGGTATGTATTTTAACCGTTCATTCTATCAAGCTTTGTATTTGTCTGCTCAAAATTATTTATCTTAATTGGTACTTTTATTAAAATTAAGCAGATAAAAAGATATTTAATGCTAGATGAATACATCTTTTCTGTTAAATTTTTGAGGGGTCTTTTTCAGCTGAGATTCTTGCTTCAAGCCAAGAGTCAGTGGAGAGCTTTCTATATTGCTAGCTATAAAGATGACTCCTATTGCTTATTACTTTATTTTGAGTCCAAATATTTTTTCTAAAACTCCAATCAATATCTATTTTTAAAAAGAGTCCCTTCGGTTCAAAGTGTGAATTTATTACAGCTGTGAATTCAAAATATAAAAATCAAATGAAAAGTTTAACAAGTAAAAGTTCAAATTTATGCCAAAAGATATATTTAAATTTGAGGGTTAAAATTTTTGTCATTTGGTTGTATGAATAAAGTGTGCAGAGAAATTTAATTCTATCACATTTGTTTTAGTGTTTTTAATTTCCTGGTTTAAAATTTATGTATTCATTATATATTTTAAGATGGTTCCTTTCTTAATTATGGTAAAAATATAACTAAACTTAAATTTTAATCTTATCAAAATCTCACTTAGAGATAGTAACAAATGCAACCCTTAATTAAGTATTTTTAATCATTTCTTTTTTTCGTTAAATTTGAATTATAAATTGGGGGGGGGACGGAAGTGCACACCCCCTTAATATGAACAATATCCCAATATAAGTGCCCATATGGTGTCAAAATCAGCTAAAAATGCCAAAAAATTAAGTAATTTTGACTTTTAATATTTCCAAGAGGGTCATTTTTACGAATTTCACTTTTTTATGGTATGATCTATTAATATTATTTATTGAATTTAATATTGATTACTGATTGATGTTATGATTATGTTTTATTCCCACAAGTAACTAAGTATCATTTCATTACTTTATATTAAGCTATTTTTAAAGAGGTTATCTGGTATATAGTAACTCCATTTGATTGCTGGATTATTTGAGAATATATTTGGCTTATGTATTGTTATGATTATTCTTAAAAATTGTACATATGATTGTAAGATCATCTAAAGTATGTTATAGAGTTTATCAATGAGTTTACAGCAGTAATTTTATGTAATTGCAGATATAGTGAAAGTGATCTTGGTTATTATATTTAAACTTATCAGATTCTTCTTTAAATAATATTAAAGTTAAGATTGCAAAATTTTTGATATAACAACAAAATTACATTTAAAAAACTGAAGGCCGAATCATAATTAATATGCAATTAACTTGAGAATCTTCATAAGACTTTATATTCATGAGTAAAACTGAGCTCGAGAATAATTTTAAGATCATTTCATAAAATTTGAAATCATAAATTTTGACCCTCATGGAAATTTTGAAAGCTAAAAATTCTTGATTTTTTGGTATTTTTAGACGATTTTGGCCTAGATGAATGTTTTTTCATAAATTTTGATCATAAAAAGTGGGGGGTGTGCACTTCCGTCCCCCCCCCCATAAATTGTTAGTAGGAACAAGTTGATGAGGGATAGGCTTCATTCCAAATATATTAGACTTATAACTGATCTGGTTTTAATTGAAAGAAGAATTTTAATGTTATTTTACGATCTGGATGAGGAGGTTTTGGGTGCTAGCTTTCTTAGATTTTACTTTGATATATCAATTACCACTTATATATCTTAAGGTTAGTTCTGATCAAGTTGCTCTGGATTTATTTTAAGAGTTATTTTATTAATTTTAACTTCTTTCCTTCTAGGTTCTTTTGAGAAGGAATTATTTTAAGCGTAAATAGAAGACCTTATTTGGCTCTTCTAAGATTTTTCCTTATTGTTTCCAAAAATATTCTTAATATCATCAGAATAAATGTGTATTATACTAGAGAATTTAATCGATAACTTTTTGAAATACATGCTTAATCTTGCTGAGTTCTAATAAGGTTTGAGAAAAATTAAATGACAAATGTTAGTTTTTTAAAATGATGTCATCCAGAGCATCCTTCCCATCTGTAAAAAAACACGCGATTTTACAGAGTTGCCACTGGAGGTTGACCCTTGGGTGAGGTCTCAAGGTGAGAAATAAAGATTGCCAAGGATCCTCGGAGCGGTTGCTCCCTCGTCGGTGGGCTGGAGGCCTTAGAATGGGTGCGGCTAAGTTCCGCTGTCTAGGATTAAGTCATTGTGACTAAAGCGGCTGGATCGGCCACCCGTAGTAACTCTGTAAAATCGCGTTTTTTTTAGAGATAGGGAAGAATGCTCAAGTACAACATCATTTTAAAAAATTTAAATTTTTCATTTAACATTTCTTAAACCTTATTAGTACTCAAAAAATTAAGCTTATCTATTAAATTCTAGAATATTTTACACATAAAAGTGTTTAAATTGTATTATAATTTCCTTGAATCTAACTTGTCTTCATTAAATTACTACTATTTTTCTTATTTTTTAACTCACTTTCATAATATCCTTCTAAGAAATGGTCAATCTTATCTCTCTCGAGCTAGTCTAGTAGATAGGTCTTTGGATTTTATTTTTAAGATGCCCTTGCTCATGCTAATATTTCAATGGTTCTAAGTAATTATTGAATAGAAAACCCTTAGAAGATCATCCTGATGATTCTATTTATAATTAAAATTAAGAACTCAAACAAGGACTATTTATTTAAATTTAAAGTGTGGTTAAATATAAATTATGTATATTTTGAAATTTTCTCTCAAAGCTGGCATTTGATTTTGTTTTAATTCTTCCTTACAGAACCAGTTTGGGGGAATCTTCTTAAATTGCGATTGATAAGAGCTTCTCTTCTGGAAGAATTATTTAATCCTTTTTCATAGTCTCTTTCATTCTCTATATATCTCTCCTCCTCAATCCTATGCAGATGGCTGGTTTTATGAATGAAGCCTTGCTTTTCTAGTTAAATATCTTGAACTGACTTTGAAAGAGAGAAATCCCAAAAGGCCTTCTACTTTATCACTCTTGCATAAGCAATAATGTTTGTCTGATTCCTCTATTTTCTGCTTTGACAAACGCTTCTTCAAAATCAACATCAGAAGACTCTGTTACTTTCTAGATGAAGTTAATTAAACTTTGAGACATTTTTTTATATAGTTGACCTTCTTTGCTAATCCTTATGGGGACAACCGAGTGCAATACTCAGAGTTAGTTAGCTTTATTGTCGTCTACTTTAATTACAGATTCATTTTATTATTAAAATCACTTAAATTTTTAGCTAAAATATTACTCACATCTTTTGCTTAATATTAAATTCTAATATTTCAGAACTTATTATGCTTTTATTTAGAAATAATTACATAGATAATATATCAATAATTATTATATATTATTATGTAAAACTATAATAGCAAGGTGATGAAATTATGGTATTATAGAACTAATTAATATTTTAAAAATTTGCAAGGAAAAATATAACTATAAGGGTAACATATATCTATAGCTATCTAAGGTTCATTATCATGGATGCGATGAAGGAAATGTAGAGGATCAATGC
>JAJKFJ010023872.1:0-26912 GCA_027382625.1 Tetmemena sp. SeJ-2015 | reverse complement strand
AAAGTGAGTCCACTTTGCAGAAGTTAAAAACAAGTGTATACATTTTAATTCTCAAGCCTCAAAAATGATCACCTTATGGGAAAGAATAGATTTAAGATCAAAGATCGAAGATCGCTGGGCTATTTTTTCAGATCTTTTTAGAGTAAAAAGTGGAAATCAGAGAGATAGGCACAGACATGGTAATTTATTTTGACTATTTTATATTTCCTAGTATGCTTATTTTAAATCCCCCTTCGTCATTACTCAGAACTACAATTAAGCAACAGCTTCACTTGAATAATCTCTCTACAAACTATAAATCCCAATCTCAAGTAAAGAAGTATATCAATAATTTTTCAATTTTATTTTATATATTTGGTCTAGTGTCGTTTAATCTCACCCTCCAGTTTAAAGCAATAAAAAACTGAGATAAAGCACTAGAAAATCATCTACCTTGTACAACAGATCACTGGGAGATATTAAGGCCTGAAAGTATCCTCCTTAGAAAGATAGATGATCTATCATTCACACCTTAGAGTCGAGAGCTCGACTGCAGCGATAGATTCTAATTCAAAAGTAGAGCATTCAAATTTAAAAACTATGACTTTTTGAATTTTATGAGCCTTAGAAATCTAAGATTTTCAATCCCTTTAATAAAGACAGTCAGCTGATCAAACAAATTTCTCAAAGGTCTGACTATATTCAAGCTCTCCTTTAATTAGTAGACCCCTCTGCCTTAAAGGCTTTAGCCTAGAGAGTAGATTCTAATCTACCTTCTCGAGCCACTACTTAGCGAAGCCACTTCCAGGATTCATAATGAATGTGCTCTCAAATTTAATACTGAATTTAAAACTTTTCCAAAACATCTTAGTTAAGGGTGACTCCAGTTTAATCTACAGCAGTATCAAGATTAGTGATATTAACTAAGATTTTAGATGTGGGTACTTTCTTGTCTATGTTATTTTAGAACAAATACAGTGCCTGCTCTGAGTTTGGATGAGTAGACAGAAAAATTATAGCACTTTGGAGCAGCTATGAGTCAATATTTCAAAGTTGTAATATAGAAGTGATATAACGAAGTGCCACTATTTTATGTGAAGATTAGCTTTAGACATCACATTGAGGTCATAGACTATCCTAAATATATTTGCTCCGTGTCTCTCTGAGCAAGTAGTTTTAAGGTTCTGTAAAAAATTTAGAAGACTCTTACTATTCCTAGAATAGATCTTTTGTATAAAATCAAATAGCTCTATGATTTATCCATAAACTCTCTCAAATAAGAAGATGTTATTTCAGATTGAATTTTAGCTCCAAGGTTGATTTGTTAACCTATAGAGTCTACTTCTATCTATTTTTTCTAGTCAATGACGTCTCGGGCTCTCTACTAAATAGAGTCGCTTTTTATATCTAAAATTTCTTTGAGATCAGGAGGACTTACCTTCACTGATACTTCCTTAATCGATTGAGCTTTCTTATAGTCGTTTTGTTGAGATGAATTTGCTGAGAAATCTTGGAATATCGGAAGATTTTTTTAAATTTTGAATTCTTCAATCTCTAAAATTTTATCGAGAGACTAGTTGATGGGGAGAATCAATTTAGCCTTGTCAACTAGCTCCAGATACATAGCTCCAGCATAAGTACTTTTCCTGCCTCTTCTTGAAGAGTTACTTTGTTATTATGAGTATTAAGATTTTCCAGAAATTAGAATCATGTCTCACCTATCATCTTAGACTCTTTGGTGAAATTTTTCTCTATAATTCCTTGAGATCATTCAGCCGAGTTTATTGACTTTGCTTATCTAGTCTAATGATTTTCCATTCTTTATTGCCTCCAATATTTAATTTTACTTAATTAATGCGAGCTTAAATTAATTAATTTTCTAAATAAAACATAATTAAGAACAAATTAGAGTCTTAATTCAAACCTTAATTAAAAAGAGCCTATCTTATTGTTAAAAGGCATGAAAATCACATCATTTTCAAGAATTTTTAATAAAGATTCAATAACTTTCTCTAAAATTTTTCAAACTTATAATTTATTGCCTAATGATTAGGAATCAATTTTTGTTTTGCTATAAGTAGATTAGTTTAAAAATATCCAGTGACATCAAGCTTAAGATTTATGTTGCTATTTGATGACAGTTAATAATTAAGATATTCTTAATTGTATTAAGAGCATAAAGTAACACTACTTTTCCCTCCTTTTTTGCTATTTTAAGTGATATTGGCAATCATAATCACTAGAGACTATAATATTTTAGCTATAAATGTTGTATTGAGAGGTATATAGATTGTATTCTGAAGGTTTTAAATTTATCTAGAATCTGATTGCCTGACATTCATTACTTAAGCTTTCTCATTTTACCTCAATATCTTAATTGTAATAATGTTAGTTAATAGACTCAGTATATATTGCTGACAGTCACTTCTATTTCAAAATATATGTTATTATAATACACAAACTCAATGAGTAGTTTATTCTAGCCTAAAAACAAGTTTGAATGTTCCAAATAAATACAAAAAGTAGAAGTAAACAATCTATGATTTATTTATTTTAATTGTTTATGTCAACTTTAATTCAAATATATTGACTTTATATTTAGTCCAGTAATCTGTTTTAGCTTTATAATATTATTTGGCGATAAACGTGAAGGAAAGATAAGCACTTCCTTTCCCGATATCACAATTTATTTTTATTTGTAATAATTGAAATTAAATAATTATATAGGGAAGATAGGATTAGATTATCAATCAATTAATGTTTAAACTCAAAAGCCACTTATTCTTATAAGGTAACTGATTAAATTAAACTAATTAATTTAGTAATAGATTAATAAAAATAAGATTTAGAAACAGATTAGAAAGAGCAGCAACTGTAACTTGGCACAAGATTCCTAAACGCTAATTCTAATTAAGATATAAAATACTCCATATCTTTTTGAAAATGGTAAGATCCTATTCTCAATAATTTAATTGATATCAAAAGTCTTTGATAGAGGATAGTAAATAAATTAATGAAATATAAGTGAAATACTCAAACATCTTAGTTGCATTTAAGAACTTTTACATTAACTTAAATTTTTGAATTAAAGGCTAAAATTACTTTTAGTACTGCGCAAATGTTAGTCAGTTTGCCTCGGCATGTTTCAATAGTTGTATTTGAAACAATATATTTGCAACTACCAAAATCTATTAATCCTGTGATAAAAATATAGAGTTGCTCATTATTGTGAATAGAATATTAGAAGCCTCGATATATACCTGCCGATTTGTTTATTGAATTCTAGCAAGAGCTTGTTCTTCTCTCATTACAGGCTCTGGCACTTAAAAATGTTTCTTTATTTGCACCACTTTTATTATATTCTTGTAAAATTCTAACTTATAAATAAGCAAATTGCAATAAATTTTTGAGGTCACAACTCTGAATCAAGAAATCGTCATCTAAAAAATACTCATCCAAACACTTCTAACGAAGAAAACAAAGAATGAAATATTTTAATAACTTATTTATTAATCGAATGGATTTTGTTTTGCCAAAAGCTCCTACTTCGACTGCAAAGATATTTAAAGTTACTAAGATAAAAATATTTAGTCAAAGTGATAGTCTAAAATTAACAATGAGAAGACTTAAGGAATCTTTATACAATATAAAGTTATTTTAATCACAAAGATTCATAATTATGGTTTTACTAAATCAGAATGAAGATAGAAATTATAAATTTTATAAAAATGTTTTCATTGACTTGTTCAGTTTAATAAGTCTTGATATTTTTAATCTATTTTAAATATTGATTCCCTCACTGATGTAATTACTTATTAAATTCTCACAGATTCTATTTTATGGAGTGATGTTACTAAAGCCCACTCACTCTAAAATAGCTTAATCCATAATTAAACTGCATAATCTCGATTCTATCCTGTACTCTCTCGTATTTTAACCACTACCGGTATGAGATTCATTTCAGATAAAAGCAAGATTTAGAAACCGTTCCCATTCTCTTTAAAAATGTATTACAAGAATCCTTACTGTTAGAATTTCCATGATTGAGAACGCGAGCTATTGGTCACGAAGGAGCCTCAAGAAGTATGGTTTGAACCCTCATCCACCCTCTATTATAAATAGTTACAAATTATTATTTTATATAATTTGAGAAACGAAAGTATTTTATTCTCACTATTACCCCTATCCGATTTCAATTCAGAAATACAGGCAACTATTCCATCTGAATTAAGCAACTCAACTCAACTCGCTTCTTTCTTTTTTTTTTGGTTTTCGTCATACGGTAAGATGCTATATGCATGATGCTTAGGCCTCATTAAGCAAGGATAGCTCTCAAAGGTTACTTAAAGGCTTCCATCCTTCTCTTCGCTATTTAAATTCCCAAACAGAAATGATTATCAGATATATCAGCCTATTAATCTTAGCTTCACCTTCTTTTTTTTCTTCTTTGACGACGAAATTGATGGTTCTAGTAACTCTCGGAGCCTGGATAAAAAAGGGATTGAGTTACAATTCTTATCTTCAGTTTCTAGTTTATTAAAAAAGACCAGTTTGAGTGCTTACTACGATTGAAGTAGGTTCACTTCTTATGTTTAAAACCTTTTGAAAAAATCTATGCCTGATTTTAATCACTAATTTGCTTTTAAGTTTTGTAAACTAATTCAAAATATTTGATTTAATTTTTAATTATTATTTTTATTGAATTGATTTAATGTTTTTGGAAAGAGTGTCTTGATGATTAACTGTTTGCTTAATTGAAAACCCTATCAGAAATACATATTTTCCCCTTATAAAGATAAATTGCTGAATTTCAAGAAACTTTTATTTATATGCAAAAAATACAACTTTCATAAGTTTTGTTATCTGCATGCTTTTCTTAAGTTTCTGCATTTCTCATATAATTTCTCTCCCAAGAATCATTCTACTCAGTCGCATCTTTCCTAGATATCATAACCTGAGCTTCTTAGAATGTTGCTACTACTCTCTTTAGCATTCTGATGTCATTTTTTGCTTGAATCCCTGGAGAAAAAACGAAATCCACTCGATTCTTGTTCTAAAATGACGCTTTGTAGTCATCAATGTAGCTGCGCTCTCTCCATTAATAAGATGTTTAATATTCTTAAAAAGTCTTAATTAATAAATCACTCTAAGCTAGTAAATGAATTCAGAATCTGCAACCAATAATTAAGAGTAGTATTATTGTAATTAAGATTCAGTGAAGTAATAGTCTCTAAAAGAGAAATCAATTAAGACAATAATTAAGAATCACTTCCTTAAAACTAATTCACTTTAATGAATTCTTAATTTATTTAATGCTTAAATAAATAAGTGTAATTAAGTTTTTAATTTTATTAATCATTTCAGCAATTAACATGGAAGACAAGAATAGAGCTCATGAACTAAGATCACAGCATTGAAGAACTAAACTACAGAATTCGCGAATATCTTACGACATCATTGAGAGAAGAGCATATCAAAAGACTGAAAGTAGCTTGACCTACCTAGCAGCAGTGAGCAGCTACACTATCTCAAGCGACTCTAGCAATGCTGATGAAAATATAAGCACAAATTGGAGAAAAATACAAAGAGGATCAGTGTTATCTCAAATTAATGCTTCTAGAAGAGACAAAACACCTCGCAGGTTGAGCTTTGAGCAAGCCTTATAATTCATGTATTTATCGCAAAAGTTTAGATCTGTTTTAATTCCTACAATTTTTCTTTATATTATTAGATTATTCTAGAATCTTTGATTAAGGGAATAAATAGCCTTTAAAAGCAGATATAGTTTTCAGCATTGTATTTCTAGAGGCTTTGCCAAATTTGAGACTGATACAAGAAAACTAAAAAATTAATTAGCACTAAAGATTGATACTTACTGCTAGAGCTATAGAAAAACTATAAGTATTTCAAAATTTTAAATCATCATGTATTAGGAAAATTGGTCTTCCTAATTGCAAGCTATTCGCTGTGAAGCACTGGCTTAATTAGGAATGAATGAAATCTTTAATCATAATTATCTATTTTTGAGATCTCGTAATTTCTTATTTTACCAGCAAGTCTTGATTGCCCATCTAATCTCCATTTATGCATGTCGCTAAGCTCCTATACTTATCTTGATCTTAACTTTAATAAACTAAAACACTTGAAGAATATCAATTATTTATAATAAGCATTTATTTTAAACCAATAGATTACTAGACTCTTCACTTAGCAGAAACAAGTTTTTAATAATTTTAAAGTCCTCCCTTATTCAGAATATGAAGCAATGTTAATTAAATTATAAATAATTTTTATCTTACACTTTCTTATTAAACTAAGAAATTTTATAATACTTTCAAGTTATTTTCTGCTAAGGAATATTCCCCTTCTCTTTGCTTTTAATTATTTAGCATTTGCAAAAAGGATCTTTTACTTTATGGAGTTATCAAATAAACTATGAATTAAGTTTCTTAAGTTGTGGATCATTAAATGTTCTCACAAAGCTTAACTCTTTTAATCTAAGTATTATACGTTCAGCCCCGATTTTTCAAAAACTTTTCAGTTGGCTTCTGTAAAGCCTGGACGAACGAGGACGAAGCTGCTGTCATCTGTGTTAAAACTTGTTACTGTAAGTGCTCCTTGTTGGCTGAGTATTGCTAGAAGAATGTCAAAAAAAGGTAATTTTACTTTATTAAATCCCACAATTGTAGGGAAATTCATGGACTGCAACATGCCTATTATGGATGGATTTGAAGCTACTTCTATGAAGTTCAGTAAAAAGACTAAAAACAGTGGCTACTTACTGGGCAAGCTGGCTTCCTAGCCAGTAGTGAAAAATCGGGGCTGAACTGATAATATTGTAATTATTTAAACATCTTAATATTTAAATTTGTAGAATACTGGGTTGATGTTGCTTCTTCTAACTTAGCTAAAAGCAAGTCTTATTATTTCTTTTTTAAATCAAAGTATCAAGATTTCTAAAGTAGTTTATATTGAAATAAATTAAGTGGTTATCCCTTTTTACGATCCATTCTATTTCTTCCTCAAAATACTTCACCTTTGGTAAGGTCAAATCTTCTAATCTGCTTTGAAAAGAGGTAACTTTGCTGTTAAATGATATTCTTGCTTTAATTTTCATGAAATTATGCCTCAGCTTTTAAACTGAACTTTATTTTTGAAGGAGAGGAATTTATTATTTATAATATATTAATATTTTATAGTGTTAATATATTTATATTCATTATCAAAATTTATATAACAAATGAATGATAATTTATATGATGAAAGTGGTTACAACTTTCTCCTTAGGTAGCACAATCTCTAACCCGCTAAATCAGCAATCTTCATGACAGGTTCTACTTTCCCTTGTTCCTCAACGCTTCTGTCTTCATCTAGGCTAAAGACTTAGGGTAATTATTCTCCAACTTAATAGCTTTAATAATCCATCCTCAATGACTTATTTGTCTTATCAAAGATTGGAGGGAGCGGTGATATGTTTGTAGTGAGACCATTTAAATCCTCAGGAGAAGAGCATCTGTGCTGAGAAGCAAGATATATGAGGAGTGAGAGGTAGAAGGTGAGAGGGAATTCAATTCAAAGTTATTGGGTAACGAAATAGTCCAAATACAAATTATTCTTATAAAATTTATTGAAGTAAATTAAATACTTTAGAAAAATAACACACACTATTTTAAGAGAAGTTTCAACGTAAGTCATAGAAACTATTGATATACTTTTATTACCCTCTAACTAATTTTAAAACATTTTAATAGTGCATTCTAATTGGCCTTTGAAACTTTAGGTTTTAACAAGAAGCATCTTATTCACTTCATTTTCAAATTACATGATGATTCAAATGATCAGAGGTTAGATCTTTATAGAGTTCATCGCATAAGTTCAATAATATATGAAAATTGAATTATTTCCATTGGACCCCAAATAAGACGCCTCAATCATAATAGAAGACGGGTTCGACTTTGATGTAATAGCGGAGCCGAAAACAAAGTCCTAGAAAACATAGATGCAGTTATGAAAGGACTAGAGTAAGACACATTACAAGAATGTGTTCAATATCTAAAATTCACTGACTTTAAGAGAGAATTAAATATAAATAAAGTCGACAAAGATTTTAAGTTTGCCAATATTCTCCTCAGAATGGACTATCTCTTAAGATTCATCAACATCAAGGGCAAGGACTTCATTATGAAAAAATTTGAGGTAAACTGTGGATGGGTCCCAGGCATTTAGGGAGCAATACACTAGATCTACGATCCATAAATCTCCTAAGAGACACAGGAAAAGAGAATAAAGGACGTGGTTATTCAAATCTAATAAAAAGGAGACTTAAGTCTAAGCCCATACTCGGCTAACGAAATAATTTAAATAATGCAAGAGTATTGAGAGTACTTCTTAAGCTAAATGCTCCAACCATCTATAAGATAGATCTAATATGCCCTCTGCCAATTCATGCTAGAAAACTACAACTATGTCTCAGCACAAGTCCTAGATGACCACAAGATGTGTTACGAAGCAATTGGCTGCTAAAAATATTGGTCGAATATACAAATTCCTCCTAGTCTTCTTCTTTGAGGAATACAGCAATTGGAAAATCTTTAAAGAGCAGCTTGCTGAATAATTTAATATAGGGGAGTTCTATAAAAGAAAAGACTTTGAGTCGACAAGCTTTGACTTTGGGAAGATAGAAAGAATCAAATACCCAGAACTCAACTAAATATTGGAAGAATTCTTTGGACAAAGGATAAAGAACTCTATCTCGATAGATGATTTGAAAATTATTAAGATGAAAGAAGAGTTTGTTAAGGCAGCCAACAGAGAACTCTCAATCTATTAAGGCTAACTCAAATAAAATCATTGTCAAGGTCGAATAAAATCAAAAGGTAGATATATGGCAAGAACTGAGCAAACGAAAGGAAGTGAAGCACAAGGACAAGAGAGGTGGGAGTCCTCTAACAAGCTGGAATTAATCTATCCAGGCTTAACACAAGTGGGTGTGTTTTAACAAATGTTTAGATTACAAAAAGATTCAACCTCGCGATTATGAGAGAATGGAAGACAGATATCAAGAGACAGTAGAATGAAGTGGCGAAGAAAGTTTATAGAGAACAAACAGACGAGCAGAGAAGGGCAGCTAAGTTAAAAAAAGAACAAGATATAGGAGCCAGGGTACTCTAGAAACAAGAAGAATATTAGCAAAGACAGAAGCTCAGGGACCAAAACTTCAAAAAGTTGAATGGAACTTATGAAGACAAAAACCTTACAATTGGTCAAGCCCAAATATGGATAATGGAAACAAACCAGCATATTCTATGACTGGGCATGCAACACTTGAAAAGATTCATAGCACAGATTTGAGGAAAGTGACAGATCTTGAAATAAGACTTGAAGAATCTAACAAACGTTGGTATTGTCAAGAGGAGCGTGTCTATGGGGAAGAAGTTGTAAGATTACCAAAAGAAGAAATGTGATCATAGCAATGGTCTCCTCAGCAATGATAAATGGATGGAAGAAGAACTTTTCATTCACTCCAACATATGTATGATACATCTGTGGGGAATGTGGATATTCCTAGAATGTAAAAGTTTACTTGATGACGGCCTGTGTGGCCTCCTTGATGAATATGATTAGGAAATTGCTAATCTAAGAGTTAATGGAAAGGTAAGATGCCCTAAACCAACCAAACTAGGAGATATAGTTAAGAGTCAGATAGACAGACTCAAGAAACTACAAAATCACATTCTCCTAGATGTAAAAGGATACGCAATTACGACTAGGAAGTTCTACAAAATTATTAAATTCGCATGCGTTGGAGACGAGAAAACTAGAGAACAACAAAAACTCGCAGTCAGGATACTTAGATAGGGTATCATCGGACAAATCCAGGAAGACGACAATGCACTGAAATGGGGAATCATAATGCTTATGATGGATGATGGATTGAAGCCACATATTGTGAAATTCAAAAAGCAAAATAAGAAAAAGGCTCAAGGCTTTAAATATAATCATTGACAAAGTAATACTCTTACAAAGATCTGAAGCACTCAGTGAATGGAGCCTAAATATTCAGAATAAATGGGAGTCCACCAAGGAGGGAAACAATAAATATATAGAAAAGAAGCATTAATAAATTCTATAAGAATGTAGGAAACCTCAATTCCTATACAATCATGCCATTAATATTAACTCAGCCTGGATTTAAATCAGAGCTAATGAACTCAGAATCTCGAAGCTACCCAACAAAGAATGGACGCTCATTCACCCAAGGGTGAGAGATAAGGAACCTTGAGTTCAATGACGAATTCATCTTTGCAACCGAACTATGGGACGTAAAAGAAGTCAAGAATGGATTTTGGTATACTCAGAGGGTAAACTAGATCCTAACACATACGGCCATTTAAACAGACATCTCAAAGAATAGATAATGAATACTGAGGAGCTCAAAGAGAGTGAGCATATTATAACCAAAGTACTCCAGCCTATCATAGTCAAAGAAAGGATAGTGTTGGAAACTCGAAGATAATCCACTCTAGATGAATGGATACTTCGAGAAATAAGAAAGCATAATTCCACCAGATATGTATATACTAGGAGCAAATAGATAATACGCCTAGAATTACGAGAAGAGGACACAGTTTCAATCTAAGATCAAGAAGGTTAGATCGATCATGATAAGGAGGGAAATTATAAGCTTAACTCAGGATGAGTACTCCTAATTCCACAACAATATAGAAATCGAAAGGAACTAAACAATAATGTAAAATATTCAATTTGGCCTCAGCAAAGTAGAAGATTCATACTTACCTAAAAGAGAACTACGAGCTGTTCGAAGACTCTGAAGAACCTTAAGAAACAATCTCCAGACTTTATAATGTTGGCCCTAAGAATGAAGACATCCCATCAGATACATAGTATCCTGGAAAATGGGAAAATTCCAATGAAGACAATGAGCACCTAAACTTCCTATGGGCAGTTTGAAGAATCATTGGAAGAATAAGCCAACAGTTCAGCAAGAAAGACGAACTTAGCTTCTAGCTAGGAAAATGGGAAGTGACAGGAATTATGAGGAATTATGATGTGAAGTGGCAGAAATCTATTTGAAGAGGCATGCAACAAATACAAGAAACTAAATAAGCTGCAGTGCAACTAATTTGTGAGGAAGAGTCAGAATTCCTAGTAGCTATTCACGACTTGATAATAAGTAATAGACGAGAAGGAAATCTAACTTGATAATCTTGCAGGAATGAACCAGCTAAGGGAGAAGATGGAGCTTTAATACACAGAATATGAGTATGATAACCTTATCAAATTTGTAGAGTTCATCTTGGCAGACTTTAATGAATAAGAAAAGCAGAAACTCAAAGATGTATTCTAGGACAAACATCAATCGATGAGAAACCTCTCGGACTATATTGAAAGAAGACTTAGAGCATATGAGTAAGACCAAGAACTACTAAACTTTGGAAAAGGATATTTAAAATTGAAATAAGGATTGATGAGAACACCACGGATGAAGTGATAAGCAATATTCACTTCCAGGGTAAAATAGACTATGAGACATAGTACAGAAAAATATAGAATGAGAAGGAAACAATAAATAAATATGATGCTCAGAATGAAAAGGCAGACAAAAATATTAACAACCTCATAGTAGACCTCTTTAATCAATCCAAGGAAGGACTGAGAGAAGGAGGAAGACATTAGAGAGAGACGCCCCTCGAATGATGTTAGAAAAGAAAAGAGGCACAATAACGTGACGAAAAATCGCTTCCAGAACGTAGGCCTAGTCCTAGCAGTCTGTTAAAAACTCCAATCTAAAAGTTTATCGACGCCAGAAATGAACTCGAAGCTAATGCTAGTTAAGCTAACATTAGAGAATAATAGTAGACGGAGTAAAACAACTCAATGATGAACTGTATCAAAGAAGTCATAGTCGTCATACATACAATTCATGAACACTGAAGCAACATACTCACTGGAACCTATTTATTAGGCTACAAACGTACCATGATGGTCCAATTCAGAAGAGGAAGGATTCAAAAACTACCTCAATGAAATCAACTCGAGACGTGCAGCTAGAAGATAAGCGATGGCCCCCACACAGTAGCATGGCCTTTTAATAAGTTCCTCACTTATATAAGGATGATTTGAACAAGTAAATCTAAAGGAGAATCTCTGGTAGTTTTCAATGCCTTAAAACTTTATTATATAAGGGAAGCATAATGCTTGCCACACTCTAACGCGGAGAGCAAATAACTATAACCTAGGCTTAAAATAAATAAGGAGAGTCTAAGGGGAGTGTGATGTTGACGTCCCTATGATTTCTAAATCCTTATTTAAACCACCTACACATAATATCCAGCCTCGAAATTATACTCATACTGCAAATTAGAAAAAGGTTAGCAAGCTCTTATTCACTATTATTCATTTAATCCACATAACACCCCTAAGTTAATCCATCTCATTCACATTAATTAAGCATTTACTTATCCTCTACATGCTAACATCTAAGAGGGAGCTTAAAGGACTAGGCTCATTACTAAAATTTTATTAGATAAAAGACCCTATTCTTTTAACTTAACAAAGTCGAACCAGATCAAAGATCGATCTAATAAAAGACTTTTAAGCATACCAAAAATAAGTGAACTTTAATTTGGCCCAACACAAAAGTGTTATTGACGAGAAAAGCCAATTGGTCCAAGAAACTCTCAGAGAGATGCACTGTTGTAACACAAAACATGAGGGGAACTACAACGAAACAAGACTCCAAAATAGTAGCAGACATCTCGTTAATCCAGCTTAGAACGCAAGCTAATATTATAAAGCTCACAGAGACAAAATCTTGGGATAGAACAAGAACACATCACAAGTAACTCAGAAGAGAAGGCATACTAATCTCACAAACAAGCAAGAAATTACCCCAGGATCATGAAGAAAGAGGCAGAGTAGTAATACTCGCTAATGCAGCCACTCTCAACGCGAGCTTAATTAGGAAGTTCGGCAACTCAAAATCACCAGTTACCTCAAAAAATATTAATAATAAACAATTAAATTAAGATGAGCACATCTAAGAGAAAGCCTTCAAAATATTAATAATGGGAGTATATGGAAATCCATCACCAAATAACTCAGAACAATGCTAGCAATCCAAGACTTTATCTTCCATCTAGGAAAAGGGAAGACTAAAAACCACCACAGTCCTGATAGGTGATCTAAATAGAAAACTGGGCAATAAAATTAAGAAGTTTAACCGAGATGAATTTACCTCTAACTTTCATTACACTAGATAAGCAATCATTAAGAGTGCTAAATAAATCTAACCCAGACTTCATATTCACAAAGAAAGTTAACCTAAAGGAAGCATTAAACCTTGAACTACAGATCTATGACCACAACACCATAGGTATTGAATTGGAGCAAATAATAAAAGAGCAGACAGCAATTATGGTAGACAACAAAGGGATCAGAGAACTATGGACAGTGCAGAATGCCCCAAAGCCCTAGATAAAGGTTGACCCTGGCAATCACCTTAGGAGTCACTCAAAAAATAAGTCACTAAGGAAAGAAAGCCGGTTAACCTAAAGCAAATCTATAAACTTTAATACGAAGGCCTCGATGCAAAACAAATCCAAACAGTTATCTAAGCTAGGAGGACTGAATATTCTGAGCTGCTTCACTACAACCTAGAGCAATTAGATTAACACTCCATCAACCAGGAAGACTTATATAGTTAATTGAAGAAACTCAGCTAACACAAAAGGACGCAAATAGTTCAATCAGTATTGGTCAAGGACTAATAGAAACATCTGCCTAAACCAATATAAGTAAATGAAATCGCTTGCTAAACAGTACCAAATATAATACACACAACGTTCAAGGAAACTAAGTATACAATGGCAAATGAGTTCGACACTCCTTAAACCTCACCTAAGAACAAAAAATTATCAACCTATTTGGAGAAGGAGAATACAATCAAATAAAGAGCAAAGCGGACGTCTATCACAAATGGCAACTCCACTCACAGCAGAGACTAAGGACAAAAAGATATAAAAAAACTCGCAAAAATAGTCTTCGACCACAAAGCAATAGAGAACACAAACCCACAGAAGGCAAAAGGATCTCTTCACAAACTCTTTCAAAAAAGCGCAAGATAAAAATATCTAATATGCAACTGCCACAACGCTACAGCCCTGCCACACAACTTGGACATACTACAAGAAAGTACCCCGGACCTATGGTGGCACTTTATAGCCAACTGCCAAAGGAAAAATAACCACATTGGGGAAAGAAGTATAGAAGGACCAAGCTACGCAGAAATGGCAATGAGACTATCAAACATGATACTAGCAAGAGTCTACTCAAAATACCTACTGCAGACTCGTCCCATTCTCGAAGACAGGAAAACAGTAGGTCTAAACTATCAAAGAAGTAAGACCAATAGGAGGCATCTCATACAAAATGATTGAGAAAATAATCAAAATCCTAATCGACGAGCAAACCCCAGAAATACTCCAAACAAGAGAAGAATAGGCAGGCTTCGCTAAGGGCAGAACCACGCAAGACCACAAGAGGACAAAGAAATTTAAAAATAAAGATACTAATCAGAGGATCTGGCTATTCTGCGATATTACTGGAGCATATGACAATGTCAAACACGATAAGTTCATGAGCATAATAGAAAAGAGAGTATATCAGTTACACTATAATATATCCAACCCGCAACGCCATGAGGATAAAGAGGAGGAATTCAAACAAGAATAGCTCAAAAAGGAAACAATAAAAACTATCCTGAGCGGAAACGACCTTATCCCCATACAAGAGAAAAAGATCCAATGGAGGGAAATAAAAACCCATGGAGGAAAACATGCAAGATGGATTATGTTTTAATGCAAAAGTGAGACCCAAAAATACTGAAAAACAGAGCACAAAATATATCAACACTCAAATTATGGACCTCATCAGAGAATTAATCAGATTCACATATAGCCACAATATCAATCGGAGATAACATAATAGCTATGACCAAAGGAGTAGTGCAAGGAAGCAGCCTATCACCAGACCTGTTCAAAATCTATATAAATGAACTAGTACCACCCCAATCACTGCACAATTAGCCGTCATACCACAACCCAATCTAGTAGAAATGTGGTGGCCTACTAAGATTAGAAGCGAGATAACCCCTATACGAACTAAAGAGAATATAATGTCAAAATTACAAGCAGACCAAGGACCTCTAAACTATTTCAATTCATGCGAAGACATCACAGGAGCAATGGCAATGATGAGGACAATAGACTCATTAGAAAGAAAAGATATCTCCCGATCTTTCTAAACTATTATAGTTCAAATATGAATGGTTATTCGCGAATTTGAAAATTATTCAATACAACTGTGGAAAAAATAAAACATTCTTTTAAATACAAGGCGGAGTACGAACAATACATGAAAGTCGAATAAATACAACTTATAGATATCTGCATGTTATTTAAGAAGTGCAACTGATATATTATTTCTCTTCATTATTGAGATTATTGTCATAGAATATCTTTCTTTTCTTGACATAGTAGTTATTTGATTGGCTGAAATTCTTCCTCTTGATTAAAGTATCTGCATTTATCGCTATCTACTTTTATTCCTCCGATTTGATTATAGAGATTTTGAGAATGTGTAAAAAACAGAGATCATCTGCCTCAATTATTATTAGCAACGCGGTGATTAAGAGTGTGCCATTAATTTTCTTAATTAATTATTACTGTAAACTAATTAAACTCTGTCTTGTAATTAAAAATCGTTATATTTTGAACTTTTCACATTCGTGATCTACTATACGTATTTGACCAATACCTCACTCGTTAGCCCAATAGCGAAATGCGGGATGAGCATGAGAGGCAGGGAAATAGAAACAATGAATGTCCAAGACAGAAGATATTATGAAAGATGCAAGACTCCAACTACTTCACAGATGCAAGCTGCATCAAGGAGGGACAATAAACATACCTATCGGCGACATTTATAAACTGGAACGAAATGTATGGGAAAGGCTACGAACTTAGATAAATCCACCTAGCAGATGTTGAAGAAATGTATAACAACACCGCAGAACTCATAGCGATACTCTAAGCAATCAAAGATATAAAAGAAAAGGTCAAACACTCATATAAAAATAAAATGTTCACAATCAGACAGCCTCTACGCAGTCGAAACAATAAATAACTACTTTGAGAAATGGAAGAAGAAGTCTGATTGGAAAAAGAACTAAAATACCTGCAGTCTGGCTAATTAAGCAGGAACTAAAGGAATGCACAACACAGAGATCCATCTTAGACACGTCAGAGCTCATGAAATGAGAATTGGAATAGACGAATAGGGAACCGCATAGCAGACTTCCTAACCGACAACACAAACACAGGAAGGCCTTATCAAACAATAATTAAATTGCAAATGATAGTAGACGAAGAAGAGAACCAAACTATGTGCAGAGGATATCCATATGACTGGGTCATATCATATGAGTTGAAAGATACAGCATGGATAGCGACAATAAAATGGTTTACGAGAAAGGCATGGAAAACAGCGGATAAGATAAATAGAGTAGCGCAACTGACCCGAAGCATTTAGAACTAATAGACAAATTTGAGATTGGAGCCAAACACAAAGATATATAGATTTGAAACATGATACTCGACTCAATGCCAACACACTGGGAAGACTGAGACATAGAAAGTTCCAGAGATCAATAAATATCAAGGACTGGAAACTTGAGGAGCCAAGGACAGTAGAGGACGAAATAGCAGACCTTATCCTAAGCACTGGAGGAGTTCGAAGCAAGACTTTCAAGATATTAACTGGACCCAGACCTAGACCCCCAATATAGATGAGCAACAATAAAACACATTCTGAAGGAAGTCACGCCATTGCTAATAGAGGAAACAAATAGACTCAATAATCCGAGAGGCAGTAGGATACAAAATCAGCCAAATTGAGGACTACTAATATAAATACAAGAAAAAGGAAGTAATCACATTCACAAAGTTTGAAATATTAAGACCCAAGGAGAAAGAAGTAGGGACTAATTAATTGAAAAGGTGGGTCTTCAAGTTAAACAAAGAAGGAAAACCATTTGTGATTAAGAAGGTACTTCAGACACTCAGATAGACATTACACGACTGAGAGACAGAGCAATAAATAATCAATAAAAGGCAAAAAAAAAAATTACTAAATGATAAACTCACTGAAAATAAAAATGCATTCATTAGATGGGAATATAAAATCCACGACTGGGAAGAGCTAGCTAAGAGGTGCAACGTGGACGCAAGACTACTGTTCTCAGATGTAAACCAACCAACAGAAGCTGAAATTAACATCAGATGGAGACACAAGATAAACCTCAAGCTAATGACTGCATACAGGAGAGAAGTAGAGCAAATCCTACAAGCCTGGGGAAGATCACAAGGAGTCCAAGATGGACATACTATGCCCGTGCGGAAGGAAGAGAGCATCAATCAACCATCTCCAAGAATGTAATATGCAACTCAAACAAGTAAAAATAATCGAAGAACAAAGAAAGTTATACAAAGTCATACAGATAGTAAACCAGAAGGGAATAGATCCATCCAGACTAGACCACCTCACTAAGATAGTGAGCAAGATAAATAAACAATCTGCATGAGTAGCTCTTCAACCCACCAAATGAAACAATGAGACTTACACTCACACCAGCAGAAGAAGAGAAGAAAAAGGAGGAGGCCAAAATAATAGAGGAAAATAAATGAGCTCGAACAAATATAGAAATAAAGGTAGAAGAGCAAAGATCTATAGAAAGAAGGCACGAGATAAGCAGGCCAGCTACTAGTTGCATGGAATGAATAAATAAGAGAACAGCTAATATGGGAAACTCCGAGACTAGGAATGATAATAGCAAGGAGAAATAAGACCATAAACACTGACACACTGGAGCAGAGAATCATTAGAGCGCTACGAAATGAGTAAAGAGACATCAAAGCAGAAAGTACTTGGGAAAGAAATATAAAATAATAATAGAGAAAGAGGATAAGACCAAATATTAAAACTCATAAAAATGAGTGAGAAAGCACTAGCAAAGGAAATGGGACTAGAGAAGGAACAATTTGATATTTTGGGACAAATAAAATTGATGAAGAAAGAGACAAACAAGAGTATGAGAAAGAAAAAGGGAGGACATCAGAAGACACGATAGTACACAGGATAAATAGGACTTAAACATACTAATCAACCCACAATACCAAGCTGAACACAAGATAGGAAAGGAAGTACCTGCAAGAAGAGAAAGAAATACAAAAAATAAGGAAGGAGATAAGAAACAAATTGACAGAGGAAAGAGGTGAAAAGCAGAATAATGAAGGACGAAGAAGTCACATAGAAACCAGAAGCAAAAAGAAGGAAGCCCAATACGAAGGAGAAGGATGAAATCATAAGAAACCCAGGATCAAGGAGATAGCAAGCAGGGAATAGCTGGAAGCAGAATAGCAAAGGAAATAGAACCCATGTCAATTTAATTGAAAGTGGTTGCCCACTGAATTAAAGGTATTCATACAAACATATAAAACCAAAGTCAACTAGTGCGATAAGTGCTGGTTTTTAAAATGATTTAAGTTATGCTATTAAAACAGTCACTTTTATTGGGTATCCCTAATCGTCCCTACAATCAATAATTTAAACGTACAGTTAAAAATTTATTATTTTTTAAAATTTTAAAAATCAATGCTATATGTACATATGTACAATAATATTCAAAATAAAAAATAAATGATGATGTATTAATTTCTGTAAGTGTGTAGTTAATATAATTTTTCAAACATATTTGGTCAATATATAAAATCTAGATATATTACTCAGCCAAAGATCAGTTAAATATCTCTTTCACTTAAAACGCATTGTCTTATTAGGAAGCTCACAAATATGAAAGTTTGAGCTTTAATATCAATATCTCAAGTATTAAGAGTAGCTTTATATTCTTTCTAGCTTTATAAGAACCTAATTCTCTAATTCATTTTTAAGAGGCAAAATGATTTCCTCTGATCCAATCTCAGAAGTTATTTTATCTCTTATTATAATATAATATTAAAAATACTAAATTCTATGACGGTTAAATAAAAATGTTCTTTCCATAATTTTCCAAATTACTAATGCTTCAAATTTGAATGCCTAAATAAAACTTCGAGGAAAGCCTTTTCATTTTAAACGAAATGGAATTAGCTAATAACTTGAAATTATCATTTATTCTAGTGCGTCATCACTAACTAACTGACGATGGGCTTTCACGGTGACGTGGCACAACAGATCAAAGTTGTTACGCCTATGAATTAACCTTAAATCGATTAAGCTATTATATACCTATTAGGGGTGTTTATTCATTTATTCTTATAATTGCTTATCATTTACTGAGGGCCTGCTCTTCTCAATTATAAAGTTAAAACAAGTTGAATAAAAAAAAATGACGAGATATTTTGAAGTTCATAGTTAGTAAAAATCATTCAGTAAAGCTTTCTACCTTTTTTATAAAAAAATTTTATATAAAGTTTTTAGTTCTTGAAACTCGAATTAACTTTATATCTTCTTTTATCAATCATTGAATATAGTTGACTTTCTTTGAAATTTTAAAGATGTGTAGAATAATTCGAAATGATGCGCTTGTCCTCTGAGCAAAAGAGAAAATATCTTTGCTTAGCACACCAGAAAGCCCAGCTAGAATATGAGAGATAATATTTATCTTATCAGTAGGGCTTTCAGTAGTTGAAGGTGCTTCGTATTTTAATTAACGATATCCATAAGTCAAGGAATTCCCATCAAAAATTCAATAGTTATCTTTCTTGGCTAGTATTTCATTATTTTAATACAATAATTAACTGTAAGTATTTGCTAAAAATTGAAAATACTACACTGAAGAATCGACGCAATTAATCAGTGAGTCGCTTATTTCTTGTAGGAAGCAATCATGATCTCCTTTTAATACTTGTGCACTAGAAAAAACTGCTAATGAGAAATTATGTGAAGATAACCAAAGGTAACCTTTGAGGTTATATCAGAAAAGATCGTACACACAACAACACTAGAAAAATTAAATTTCATTGATAGCTGCTGCCTCAAGTAACAGTTTAAAAACTACTTTTTTTTCCAAAAAAAAAAATTATAAAATAATTTTGAATAATTATACTTGACTCGATCTTTTCTTTATATATTGAATTTTAACTTGAAATATTTAATAGCTTTGTTTCTCTAGAATCTTGAGAAAGCTTTTTAATCAAGCTTTTCTTAAGTTATATATTGGTCTTTATAAATGATATAATAATACTAGACTCTTTATGCTATAATTAATTTAAGAAATAAGTGGGTAACTGTACAATTTCTAATTAGATTTAGTATTTCTACATGAGTTTATATTGGCAATCCGAATATTAGCATTTCTAAGAGACTATAATTATTATTAATTCCTATAAAATTAGAAGACTGCTTTTGTTAGATATATGGAATCTTGGCCTCTTTTAAAATAAATACCTTTGCTGCAAGTCAGCCTCCTTGAATATTTCTCCTTCAACTTCGGTCCCTAATTAGAATTACTAACTTGAATATAAAATTAAAATTCACTCTTTAAGATTTATTATATGTTATTACCCAATATAAGCAGGAGAGTCACTTTCAAATTCATTATCTCTAAATCATTTATCTAAAATTATATATTTCTTCTTTGCTCATTTCCCTCCTCAATTGATTAATCTATCGAGAATAGAGAGAGCATATATACTACTCTAAACATTAAATACGTTTTTTGCATTTTGCAACAAAATTCATTAAAACCTATAAACGAGAAAGATTAAATTTAGGAATAAGAAATTTGTAAAATACAAAAATTATAGATTGATAATGATTGGTTTTAAAAGATAGAATGCCAGAGTAGAATTCTAATAGACCAAGTATTCAAGTTTAGACTTTTATTATGCAGCCACTTAATTATTTAGTTTTCAAAAGCTTAAGCTTAAATATAAAATGATAACTTATAATTAAACTTATTCAAATTTAGCTTAACTAAGAAAATATTTATAAATTATCTTGATGATATCTGCACTGATGTGATAAATAAAAAAATTCTTATAAACCTGATTCCTAATTTGCTATAAAGTAAAGTGTTTTAAACCTAACAATCGATTTATTTAACTTTTAATATTGTTTCTATTTAATAAAAATTAAGGGAATTAATTTCTTTTGAGATCTAAATAATGATAGCCAATTACTTTGAAAGTGAGGATCTCAAGTACTAACTTAATATAAGTTCTATGCTTGATGTATTAACACTGGCTATGATAGTATAAGTTCTGCAATGGTTGCCCTACGTTTAATGAAGCTACTTGCTTCAAACAGGTTAAGCTTAATAAAAGATTCACTTGCAAGTTAGGTAATTTTTATCTTTGAGTGAGTCTTTTATCTGAAAAAATTCTTTTGCTAGCTTCTTTAAATTAAATTGTTGATCTGATTTTCGTATTAGCTAGGCTTTTTAATGGCATGATTAAATTCTAGATACATAGATTAGTATTTTATTATTTGATGAAGAAGTAATTTATAATTTTTTTTAGAATTATATAATATAGCTGAGATTAAATAAAAAAGAGAATTAAATTAATATTTCTTACATAGGATGATAGTACGTTTTCTTAAGCAGTACAATAAGTGCTGGGTTTTAAAATAGATTATTAATTTACATTCCTAATATATTGCTTTACTTTACTTTAAAATTAATATTTAAATTAAAATGGAGAAAAAGAGTGACAGTTGAAGTGTGTAAAAATTAAATAATTATTATTTCATTCGATTCACCATAAAATTATAAGAAATTTTCATCATTTCAATCTTTTTTGTGGGAGCGCTCAATACAAACTTATAAGCGACACAAGTTTAGATGAAGATGAATATGGAGATGAGGAAGAATGAGCACATCATATCTCTTGATTGAGAGGTGCTGTGAAGATTATTAAAGAAGAGACTCATATTAATTTTTTATTCTCTATTGAGCATTCTGCAGATCAAAAGGTGCATAAGCGGTTTCAAACTGCCACGAGGTTTATATCTCCATTTATTATTTTTAATCAATTACCGATTTTAATTTAATTCTCAATTATAATTAGAATGTGATGTAAAGATCTTTATATACATCATTTCATTTAGTTATGAATGATGCATTGACGGCAAGTATAAATTATGTAATCGAGTAGAGCAAGATAAAATAATATGAAAGCATAAGTTGAAATTGATTTTTAAAAGAAATATTCAAATGATAATGAAGATAATAGAAGGCTTTCTAGATAGAAATATATATATTGCTTGAAGCGAGTTACTCACTTCTTCCATGAATTTCTTAATTATCTAACCTTTGCTCTTTAAGATTTAAACAAACTTTCCGTAGATGATTTTTCATGATCTTATTTGAAGAATCGTGCTATTCGTTGCATATTAGAGAAGTGGCAATTATTTCAACGAATTTTGAATTTAAAATGAAGAATAGGTTTTTAGAGAGATAATTTTAAAGCATAAAAAGACCATGATAAAGATATGAAGAAGTAAATAATCGAATTCATATGGATAGAAGAGGTATCAAGACATGGAATTAGGACTTTAAAGGAAGTGCCTTGGTTTATTCTGGTTTTATCACCGTTTAAATAAGGTAAGATAATATTATATGATCAAGGTAAGAGATTCAGAAATACATTTTAAGACTCAATTATAAATTAACCTCCTCGGATTTAATTTAGACTAGTTTACATCCCTTGCTTTTAGTTAACATTTTGAGTTATATTGCAAGTTTTAGTTCTTCTTTGAGAATATTGAGCTGTATCATTTGACTTTATATGCATTGCTTTAAAGAAGTATGTTTATTTCTTATGCTAGAGAAGCTTCAAAATGGTCATTAACATTTTATCTTATCTTCGTAGATGAATTTACAAAACTTTGATCCATAAAATAAACTACTGACTTTATTTTCTATCTTTATTCTGCTTGATCTGGAGCTGCAGCTCCACTAGCCTCCTTCAAAAACGCATTTACTTTAAAATAAAAATGATTTAATAAATTAATTTTAATATCTGCTACCTTTTTAAATAAAATCGCTATTTTAATAAGAAATTATTTCCATTATCACCAAATCATTATCTTCTCTACCATGCAAACTAGCTTTTTTAAACTTTTAATGAGTTCTTAATAACCTTTAAATTGTTATGAGATAATTTCTAATCTACAAGTACTTAGGTTTTAATGCATTTTTAAATTCTTCATTTGGAAAAGAGCGAACTCAATTTGCAATCTCTCAGTTTGACAGTCTGAGGAATAAGTATCCTTAAATGAATTTAATATATTTCGTTTATTATTATTTCTTAATCAAGATTATTCGTTTTATGATACTTCTAAAATCAGTGCCACTCATCTTTATTAATACCTAGCAACTTTGAGCTTATAAATTAAAGAATAACTTAAACTACCCTATATATATATAAACTATAAGTGTTATCCAGCACTCTTTGGTCTATAGTAAATTAAATCCTCTACAAAGATTTTTATTTAAATATAATTAGGAAGTCAATCATTGAATTGAATTATTTAGTATAAAAAAGAATAATCACAAGTTCCAACTTCTTGGAAGTCATTCATAGTTTCGTGACTTTCAAATAACGATATCTTCTCTTAAAAGTATCTTTAAGCAGATTCTATCATTAAAAAGTCAAAAGTATATTTCATCTTTTTACATTACTTAGCCTAAAATATCTATGCACCGTAAATGATTCCTTATATTTATTCCTTACAAATCCTAACATCAATGATTATCATTTAATGAACACGAAATCTTATATTAAATTATAATAGTAAATTAATATATAGGCTGGGCGGCTTTAGAGATCTTTTTTAAATAGTTCTAATGTCTAATTTAATAATTTTAATATATAAACGTTACCTTAAGGTCTTTGACTCAGCCAATGTTATCCACAGAGATCTTAAGCCTGCAAAGTCAACTGCCTCTGTTTTGCTTCTTGTTGATTTCTTTTCTATCAACCTTCTATTTTCCATTAAATTCTTACCTATAATGAGTTTAGTAACCAACAAAGACTCCAAGTAAAAAATGCTTAATTTTAAATTTATTTTAGCTAATAAAACGAAAGGATAACTATCGTCATTTGATTATCTTTCATACGTGCAGGCTGACAAAGCTTCAATATAAGAATAGAATTTTAGAATTAAATCAAAATGAGAATGAAATTGCTTTCTATGTCAGTGTTTATCCATGCTAAGCGGTCAAATTTTACTGAGTTAAAATACGTCAAATTCTACCATCTTTCATTTTAAATCGCATTCCTTTGATTGCTCTCTAAACTCAACTAGTTCTGAATTTCTTTTGAAACTCTAGCATTCTGCAAGAATCTAGTTTTAGTATCAGAGTAAGGATATGATAAAATAATATTTCTAGTAATTTAATGATTATAAATTTAGAGCAACTTCAATCTGGGCTTATAGAATTTAAGCATTTCCATTCATACATAAAAACAACATTAATATATGCTCTCACGTTTTCATTATCTTGGTCTTAACTTTACAACAATATAGAAAACCAAAAACATCGATTACTAATTTAATATCAAGAAGGGTCTATCTTAATAAGCTTATATCAAAATTAAGATGTAAAGCATAGAATACAGAAGAATTAGAAAAAATAATTTAAATTTTCAGCTTATTTTTAAAGTTCTCCATAAAAAAATAAAGTTAGCCATTAATTTGAATTTGAGAATGTCTTAGAAAATGCTAATATATACTCTCTTTAATTTAATTTAGGAAGTGATAAAAATATTAGGGAAATGCAAGTTTTTTAGGCTAGGATGAATTCAAAATAGAATAAATTTCAAGTTCAACATTAGATCAATTCGATAGACTGATAATAACCTAACTTAGCTTATTTAAGCTTAAGATAAAGAGTGAGTATTTTATTCATTAGGGGAAATCTATTAAAGTAATTCATATTTTTTGAATGATTCCTTTTGTCATTTATTCTTAAGACATAATTATATTTATTTATTTTTTGTTGTTGAATAATTGAGCATGTAAAAGAATAATCAAGCCCAACCACTTTATAGAGATCAGACTTAATTAAACAACTCAAGCATTATTAAATAAGACTTCCAGAGGAAGATTAGAGATCAGGAATTAGAGTGATTTAAATATTGCCCTATGGGGTGGGTTTGACTATTTAATACCCCCACCTGTCCCCCTCATAAATATGGGGGCTCATACGGTCTCCCTCGAATGCATCACCGGTACTCTCTAGACGTACTCACCACTGACCAGGGAGGCCCACAGCAGATAGCCGCAAGAGGACGCGTGCCACTCACTGCACAGGGCAATGGCCAGGAATCCCTGCCGTTCAAACCCTCCCTGACTGAGGGCGTAAGCTACCGGTCATTCGGGGGCCTCGGGCGCCATGCCTGGGGGCTCAGTGGACTGGTCAAAAAAAGCGTGCACTCTGCCTCCGGTGTCTGATTCAGGGTGCCTCATAGCGGTAGTCATAGGGTGGCCGCTGTCAGTGTCTAGTCATTCTTTGCTTAATGCTATCCATCAGTTCATTGATTGCTCTAGTAGCACTGTAGTCGCCGTAGTCGGTGCGTCGTCTGCTGCAACCACTCTTATTTTATTTCCCTTTTTTTTCCTTTTTTTTTCCGAGTCAGCTCCATCAGCAACTCCATCTTCCTCCGGAAGTCCTATTTAATAATTAATTATATTTAAATAATTCCTTGGAGCCTACTCCCTTACATTGCTTATTTAAATCTCTAATCATAGAATAATCTTTTTAAGCGAAACAATTATCTTAGCCAAACTTGCTTCTTAATTTTAGTTAAAAAATTGGATACAATTGATTTCCTTTTTTATTATAGAAATCTTCAAACAATTAAGAAAATTCGTGGATAAAAATGAATAATTTTAATCATCTTTAGACAAAAATTGAATCGAGTTGTCAATTTTAATTATCGTAATTCGCTAAACATCTTAAGTATAGTTATTCAAGAAGACTCTTCACTAAGAAAGCATAAATATAGCTTGGAATTTAATTAAAAAATAGAATTAAATTAATAATAACTATTCTAATATCGAAATATGTTTGAAGTATGAGATTTTGGGCTGAAATTATTACCATTCGATTAAATATTAAATTCTAATCAACTTTCATCCTTGTAATTTCTTTGTAGGAGGTGTGTGTAAAGAGTTATCTCGGTCATAAGTTTTTGAACTTGGTTAATTTCTTGGTTCGGAGTTGTGTCATCGAAATCTCTTGCCAGAGAGCTCCTATCGTAATGGGGGGCAGAACAAACTCCTATTAATATTAAATGAGCTATCGAACAAGCCCCAAATTAGAATATCTACTTCACAAATTTACGGCCAAAATTTTACAACTCTTCATTTATTATTTTAACTTAATTACCATTTTCGTTTAAATTTTAAATATAATAATTGCTTGGACATCAAAGATGAACTTAAATTCAAAAATAAGAAGTTCTTTTAGAATTAATCGGAGATATTAAGACAATAGAATTGCAATTGCAAAATTGATAAATTAAATTCAAATAAATTCAGACTCTTTAGCTTGCTCAGTGTCTGCTGGAGAAGAGAGTTCTAGTTTCTAATTGTAATTGCTTTAATTACTTATCCAGTTTAATATATGATGGCAGTTTGAATTAAAGTTTAAGAATTGATTGGATTGCAACCAAATTTGACACATTGTCATCTTCTGCTAATATCTGAGATATAGAAAAAATTTTGAAAAAGTTTAAAATTAATAGATAAAAGACAATAAGTTTGACATTAAATATTTGGTAAAAACATCTAAGTTGAAGTAAAAATCCATCTTTAAAATTTTTGAAACTAGCCAATCAGAGACT
>JAJKFJ010023870.1:0-26937 GCA_027382625.1 Tetmemena sp. SeJ-2015 | reverse complement strand
AGAATTTAAAACTGAATCTGATAGTGTAATAATTATTTAAATTGGACACACTTCAACTGTCACTAATTTATACCATTTTAATTTAATATCTAATTTAATTCTCTTTTTTATTAAATTCTCAGCTATACTTATTTTAATAGTACAGATATCTTGAAATTCTATTGTCTAATCGTACATCATATTCCTAAAATACCACTTATCAACTAAATCGTGGATAGTATATAATTAAACTCTTAACAAATTAGGAAATCTAAAATTCCTATTAGAAAGAACTATCAAAGAAAAATATAACTCAATGCTTAAAGCTAAGTGACACTAGACAACTTCTTCGATCTTAAAAAACAACGAAGACATTGCTACTTCTTTTCAGTACTGATCGAAAATCCAAACTTGTAAAGAGCTCTACAATAAACTTTTGACTCTTGATATCACAAAAAATATTGCATTGATCCACTTTTAACTTATTGAGAAGCCAAGAGTGTCTACTTTAAAAAGTTATTGTGGAATGGAAATCATTAAGAAGGAAGAAATATCAGACAAAGAAAACTAGACATTTAAAGGTGGATAAAATTGAGAATGAATAACTCCAGATCCATACCATAAAGCTCCTCTCAGAGCTCTCAATTATTAATGGCAAGATTATTTTAAAATGATTATTGTAGACTTGCTCAAGATTTATTAAGAGAGAGAGAGAAGAATAATAAATGCTGAATATTAATTCAATTAGAAGTCATTGAGCAGAGAAGAATCAGTGGCTGGTATGTACTGGTTTATGACTTAACAATTAAGATATGTTAATTCAAAGGTTAAGAATATGTAGTATATCGAGTTAATAAATTTAACATTAAAGTGATTCTCAAATTCTGAATGAAATTATCAGATTTAACTAAAATCTTTATTTTTCAAAAAGATGGGATTAGAATTTTGCAGGAGAAGACAAAGGGCAGCAATAATTTAATTTGAGAATATTCATGGCTGGAAAGCAGCCCTTTTAAATTAAAGGATTAAATTAGAAGGAGATTTATATGTTTGGGTTTGCAAAGGGTAGATTGAAGTGGGTGATAAAATCTTTAGGATGAAGGGTGATTAAAGAGAAGGAAAGCATTTATTTTACAAAAGGAAGATGATTGTAATATATTTTTAATCTAAATAAATATTAATAAAATTAGAAAAATAATTTAATTTGCTTATCTTTTAAATTAATTTAGTAAGATGGTTTTGTTTTTCTGCAATAGTCTAGCTGGATCCATGAGGCTGAATTCCATGTTTGCGCTTGATATCTAAACTTTTGATAAATCAAAAAGTTATTTAGTCTGAGCCGTTATGATTCCTCTAACTTTAAGCATGATTTTGAGATAACACAAATATTTTCTCACTCTGCTCTTTACTCTAAAATATTAAAGATGCTTTTACCATCATTTAGCGTGAAGGATAGCTTCATCGAGGCTAAAAGATAATATTCATCATCTTATGTGGTCATGGACTTGATCCAGTAGATCCTATTCTCTCCTTGTCCTTTCCTAATTCTCTAATTTAGCTTATAAATGGCTCTTATGCTCCTTATTAAAGCCAATGACAATATCTGTGTGTGATTCTTATTATGATACAGCTGAAGAGACGCTCATGTGAACTCTTGAATTTTTCAACGCTGTGAATTAAGTTATCTATAGCATGCATGCACTCCTCAATTTTATTAAAAACATTTATAAAAAGTATTAAGCTTAGTCTTAAGCTCAATCAAAAATATTCAAAATTTTTGATTTTAATTTAAATTATTAGGAATTAAACACCCCTAATAGGCATATAATAACTCAATCGATTAAAAGTTAATTCACAGGCGTAACAACCTTCATCCGTTGTGCCACGTCACCGTGAAAGCCCACCGTCAGTTAGTTAGTGATGAAGCACTACTCCCCTTTGAGAGATGGGAGAGGATCTCTACGTGGCCCAAACTTTTTCAATATTTATATTTTAATAATTATTAAATAGGACTTCCAGAGGAAGATGGATTTGCTGATCGAGCTGACTAAGAAGAAAAAAAGAAAAAAAGGGAAATAAAAAAGAGTGGTAGCAGCAGACGAAGCGCAGACTACGGCGACTACAGTGTTACTAGAGCAATCAAAGAACTGAGGGATAGCATTAAGCAAAGAATGACTAGACACTGACAGCGGCCACCCGATGACAACCGCTATGAGGCATCCTGAATCAGACACCGGAGGCAGAGTGCACGCTCTCTATGACCAGTCCATTGAGCCCCCAGGCATGGCGCCCAAAGCCCCCGAGTGACCGGTAGTTCACGCTCTCAGTCAGGGAGGGTTTGAACGTTAGGGATTCTTGGCCATTGCCCTGTGCAGTGAGTGGCAACGTCAGCGTCCTCTTGCGGCTATCGGCAGTGGGCCCCCATGTCATTGGTCATTACGTCTATAGAGTACGGTGATGCAATCGAGGGAGACCGTATAAGCCCCCATATTTATGAGGGGGACAGGTGGGGGTATTATATAGTCTATAATTTAAATGACTCTAATTCCTAATATCTAATCTCCTCTGGAAGTCCTATTTAATAATGCTTGAGTTGTTTAATTAAGCTTGATCTCTAGATTGGAACTTTATTATTCTTTTTTTATACTCAATAAATCATAATTCATCAATTCATTCATTCAATTTACGTAATTGTATCTAATCTTGTACTATAATTTTATATTTGGTAAATATAGTAATAGAAAAGATGTATGCTGCAGATATTGAATTGCTTCCATATTCTATATAGTAAATTAGTTAGCTCCCATATCATTGTACACATTATAAAATATGCTTACTTGATGATTTATGGAATTTAGGTTATTAGAATTTAATACATGATCGAAGGTAATGATTGTTATAAATACATTCTTGTTGAGTTCTTGCTTGCTGATTCATTATATCTTACGTTTTAAAATTAACTAATCTCTTAATTTAAATGTGGAAGCCAATAGCCTGATTAACAAGATCAACAATTACAATCAGCAGACTCTAAAATCAAGTGAGCCTCCAACACCATTAAAAACGTCAAGAATAAGATCCTAGACAAGCAACCAAACTTTCACCACCAAGAGAAATTCAACTTAGCTGAATAGCATATCACTCATACTCACATCATCAAGGTACTGAACACTTATGACATTATCCAAGAAACTTATTCTACAACAAGAACTCTTTCTGACTATAATATTCAAAAAGAGACTTCGCTACACTTCAAACAGCAAAAGATAAGAATTGATACTGAAGAATAAAATACAAAAAATTTCGAAATTGAGTTCGCTTGCACTAATTCGTATGACGCATTTGCCTTCCAAAAAAATAAATGTCTATATTAATCGGAATATATATATACTAATCTCTTTTTAAAGATCAGATCACTCTTTATTAAAGCTTCAGCGACCTTCTATCACGTATTAAATTCTCTAGTATATCTTCACCTTGATAGAATATTCAAAGATATTATGTCAAATTTACCATAGAACACATTTGATAGCACGGAATTAATAAAATTCAGTTTAAATTTTTTTCCAAATAGAGAAACTTTTGTTTTATTGGTTTACAAAAATTAAAGCTATCCTAATAAAGATAATTTTTTTTTAATCGAGAAGAAGGTAAATTAGTGATACAAATGCGTATTATTCTAACAATCAGGGTGGTAGTCAAAAATAATCAAGAATCAGTTAAAATTAAATGCGAAGCTTAATTATAAGAGTAGGCAAATTAATTACAGTTATTTATCTGACTTTCTGACTAATAGAAAGATTATGTAGTTTTGGTTCTGTCTTTCTGACTAATAGAAAGTAAATAGAGTAGGATCTCCACCAATTGAACTTGTCTGCTATTCTCTTCAAACTTTGCCATCCTGCTTCCGCCGCTTCTTCCACCATTACCGAAGCGATATCACATTCCTCGATACATACCTTGAGAGAGATCGGTGTCCTAGGAATAGAGGAAGCACTGCGATATGATGATCTTTAGGCTGTCAGGGTTCGAAACATGCAGGAGAGTCCTCTTTTGTAGAGATCAAGTGCCGTTGCGCCCTCTCGGACTTGTTCGCGCAAGGATCGCTTCCTCCTAGTGCTGGCCAAGGAGGGATAAGCTGCATGTTAGATTGGAGGCTAGTGGTGAGATACTTCAGAGTTGTCTGATGGTTGGCAGTCAGGAAGGGTATCGTAGTTTGAGATCGACTCCGGCTTGTCTCGATTGCTATTTAAATTTTACTAATCGCTCTTTATTTATCAAGCTAACTTATATAAATCCCTTTTTTTATAAATTGATCAGACTATTCCAGAGACTCCATTAAACTTATACTTGGTCAGATAGTCAGATCCGGATCTTCAATTATCTTTTAAATGGTCAGAAAGTCAGAAGAGATTTAATCTGAAATTATATTCATTTTAGCTAGTTTGTAATTGATTCTCACTCATTTTAATTAATATTTATTTTTGACTACCACCCTGATTGTTAGAATAAATAAGGGTTCCTGATGCATAGAGCCTTTGATTAATTTAATGTCTTAATTTGTGATAATTTTAAAAATGGTTGGGTCTAGATCGTCATCGTTCTCATCATCTTCATCTATTTCTTTGACCAACACTGAAATCGATCGAGATAACATATTCCACCATTGTATGGTTGTTCTCCTTCTTCTACTCTGTCGTCCCCTCACCTTGGTTTTCACTTTAGTTTCTACTCTCTATTTGAGCTTCTTCTTAAAATGTGCTTTCATAATCATTAACTTTATCGTCGTAGTATCAATTAAATTAAAACTCTTAATTCAGCCAATTAAGAAATCTTTAATGCCAAACTCCTAATTTATAATTATAAACATTAAGTTCTTAATTCTGATAATTAAAACTCTTAAACATTTAATAAATTTTAACGCAAACTTAATTCATGACGAATTAAGAACTTAAATATAAGAGAGTTATTATATTACTCATCTTAATTATTATTCAACCAAACTTAATTAGTTATTGCGCAGTCTTACTTATCTTAATTAAAAACTTAATGTTTAGAATTAAGAATTAAGATGAATTAAGAGTCTTATTTTACTTAATTGAGACAACTGCGATGATAAAGTTAATGATTAAGAAAGTATATTTAAGAAGAAGCTTAAATAGAGATTGATGACTTTCGATTTGAATATTGCTAGAGCAGCAAGGATGAAGAAAAAATATTCACTACTAAAACTAGCAAAAGAGTTGCATCCAAGCTATCCTAAACTTATATTATTGCAAAGCGAAGTATGCATCTCATAAATTTGTGAATTATTTTTAGAGATTTACTAAGGCTTTAATTTTACTATGAAGGATATTCAGAATCAAACTTCCCTAAAAAACCATCTCTCTCTGAATATGATTTTTTGAGATCAGTGAATTAATTAGAGTCATATAAAGTAGCTTAATAGAAAAGCACATTCTATTAAATTGATGCAAGATAACGAAGATGAGCCAATCAACTATCACTCGAATTTCTATGAGAGTAAAAGAAAGAGGATTTATAAAAAGAAAAACAAAATAAATCAACTCCCGAAGTATCGTATATTCATAACCCTTTAAAAGCAACTCCAGTAGATAAAAGTCAATAAGTTTATCTAAGAAAACTACAAAGATCTAGAGATGGATCTTAAACTTCAAAATATTAAAAATTTTATAGAGAACCCTCGACTGATACTTCATAGTCAAGAATATCAAATCAGCATCGATTAAGAAAGATTGGATATGCTTTTGTAGATTAGAGAGTTAGACTAGTTAGGTTTCGAACTGAAGAAGCTGAACTTTAATTAAATAAAGATGAATTTCTTGCATTTGAGTCAATTGACAATTTATATATTTTAAATTCAACTTTTATTAATGGAGCTAACAAATCTACAGTCATTAGCTAAAAGTACCATTTTTTCAGAGTGAGATTAAAGCTAACATTGGAGTTTCTAAAGTGAAACAGCGAGAAAATGATATCAGGGACTAAGAATATTCGCAGCTACATCCTCATACATTCAGAATATGATATGCTATGAAGAATGCTAGTGAGGAGCTCAAAACACATGAGAAGGAATAGCTTCGTGAAGCAGCATCAATTAGAATAAAGAGAAACCAAAGTTGGGCGAGTCATTCTAAACCACGACATGCAAGTGCAATAAACGGTTATAATACTGTAATTTTAAGCTAATTGTCAATCAACTCAAATGCAAGAAATTTATCTTTACTAAACATCCTCTTACAAATGTTGAAGACCTTCACAAATATTGAACACGATTGGCTTAACATTATTCTATGCTCTCTATCAATTTCTGAACTCGACTAAAATTTCAGAAAAGGTCGCTGATGCTCAACAAGAGATTTTTAGATTAATGAGACTCACCCTTAGCAAATACTTACAAGATAATGACATTCTGAACAACCCACACTTCATTTGTCTTCTAGTTGAGTATTAGCAACTGATGCTCTAGACAAAATTCAATATGAAAAACACTCTGATTCAATAGAACAATTCATAAAGAGCTTAATTTTAATATGATTGAGTCTTAGCTCATTTTAATGAACTCTAAACAATTTTCAGGCCTGGTTTCATCAAGAAATTTATGGACAACTCTCAAAAGTCTAAGGTTTTCTTATTGAATTTATTTGCAAAGCGTAAATGCTTTCAGACCTATTCATTATTTTTGATGAGCTACCAGAACAGCTAAGCTGTAGAGATATACTATCCTCACTCTCATTCGTTAACAAGAAGAATAGATTAAATCTCTCGCTCGAGAGACGTCAGACTATCCTTCAGTAAAATGAGGATTTCTCAAAACAAGATATTGTTACTGTTATCGAACTAGGTATACAAAATTGGAGGGGGAAATCACCAAAACTAACTTTATAGATATCGTCAAAGTAGATTGAAGAATGCTAGAATAGAGAGGGGAAAAAAATTATTTTCCATGCTGAAATCTAAGACTGTGAAAAACGAAGAGAAGAAGAATTAGATAAATTAAACCAATTGCAAGAGAAAATTTAAAATGTTTTTGATGAATATAAACACAAATAACATCAAGCAATTATTGTTGATATAGTACTTAGCTGATCTAGAAGTACCATACAGTGCCATCTTCCCATATCATTGGATAAGACCTGAATCATTTGTATGATAGCTGAGTATTGAAGCAGCGAGTAAAGAAAGTCCTCATCTTGGTCCTCAGCGATATCTTAAAAATCTAAGCTTAAAGATAACTACTTCTATTAGAATTCAATTGAATCATTGAAACCATAGAAAAGTTTTATGTATAAAAAATACTCATGAAATTGTTATAGTAGATGAGTAATACTTTATAATTACTCAAACCCCCTTTTAAAAGCCTTATAAGGAAAAGTATTTGGAATATAAGACTTGACCTTCACTCTACTTTATCTTTTAAGTGCTGATTGCAATCCTGGAATTCAGAGAATCATCCAAAAAACCTTTTGATAAACTAAAATTATCTCATTCCAATGTGAAGAAGAATTTTTATCAGGGATTAAGAGGAGACATCAAAATTTTCAAATAATAATCAGAGCGAGTCAGCAACATTATCAAGTAAATCGAAAAGCAAGCCAAGCATATTCCATTTATTATCTTTTTTGATAAGGACTCGCGTGAAAAGTATGAAAATATAATTAGCTAGGTGGGAGTGGCCAACTACAATGCTACAGTTACAACACCTTTCAGACAATATTCCAAGGTGATAATATCATGCAACTTAAACTCTAAGAGTCAGTACTAGGAGATGAGAGGCATGAGCTTCGGGACCAGAGGCATTCTTAAATCAAAGTACATAGCGGTGAGCAACTAATCAAAGAGCTAAATAATCCAATGTAAAGATACATAAGTTAATTGAATCGTGGATTATAAGAATAATAATTTACTTTATTTTAAGTAGAAGATTCTGGTTAAGAATAATATTGTCAGGTTTCAAAAAAAAGTAAGGTGGTGATAATTTTTTGTTATTAATAGGAAAATATTAGGTTTTAATTAAATTATTGCACCCCGTTTATTTGTTAATCACTTATCTAAAGAGAAATCCAATTGAAAATAAGTTTTTTAATTATAGCTTTGATTATTATATTAAATACCAATCAATATTAGTTTTAAACTCTTTCAGCCATTCACTGATCTTGAATAATTATAGCCTTAATCATATCTCTATTTAAGAATTGGGCTTTGATCTTATTCTTATAATCCTCGATTCACTTCACTTATTTATCTTTACTGAATAACTCTAGATGTATCAATTATTCGATGTAGAGAAACTTCTCGATGTACATTACAAGAAGAGAAGCACAGAGATTCTAATTAAGGTAATCCAGCTACTAGTTTTTAATTAAGATGAAATAATATCACTCCAGCGCTTGAATCATGTGCTTGGCGAAAAAGATTTTAGAAAAATGTTAAGAGGCTTTCCCTTCACATCTTAGTTTATTCATTAGAAGGGTGTCAAATACACATTTATTCTCAAAGAAAATGTATTTCAATATAATTTACTCAAAAATATACTAAATAACTAAAAGAAATATTTTCCAGACTTTATTGACTTAGTTTTTGCTTTAATTAATATTTGAATTCTAAATTATTAATGGATGACAGATGCCAGTAAAAGAACGCAATGAATCCCATTGATCATTAAGGCAGTTGAGAGAGATTTTTCTGATAATCAACATAGTTAGAGTACCGATGGCTGAACTTGCGCTTTCTCTAAAGTAATAGTTTCTAAAACTTAGACAATGGTAATAAAACAATCGTTGAGGAGCACTTTTTAATTGAAATCATTCAACTGCAAGCTTAAATAATAAAATTTCCAAGAGTGGTTTAGCTAAATATTCTATTTAAACAATTGAAATGGATGAGTGGTCAGAGATTATATATTTAAGACTCCACTTAAGTGTTAAGAATTAGGATGAACTCACTCAACTTTAAGGGATCCATCAAATAATATGCCGAGACACTCGCAACCTACTTGTTCATATCTCCATTAAGCTCATTGCAATTGACAAATATTGATTGTGATTCAGAGATTTCTACAAACTCACGAAGAATGATTGAGTATTAGATATCCATTAAGTTAGATGTGATTGATCTGAACGCTTATAATATTATTTTGCCCCTCAAGGATCTTATAAAAGATATCAATAAACGAAGCGTGATATTAAAAGAAATAATTTCACAACAAATAGTCTTCAACTAAGAGCTATCTTAGTTCAGGTTATGTATATTCAGAGCCACTTTATCTATGTGGGTCACGCTTTAAATAAAACTGGAATCTATTGTTAATTTCTTTAAATTATGTTTTATAATACAAAATATTTACCTTATTTTTAATTGGGATTAATGCATAAATTATTGTTTCAAGGAAACGTCGATCGCTAAACTTTTAAAATTTTAATAAAAGGTTTAAATGTTGAATAATTTGTATTTTGATCTAAGAGACATTTTCACTACAATTAGAAACTCAGCTTCTTAGAAATATTTACTCTTGCTCAAAAATTAAAAAAAAATTTTCAAATAAATAACTGAAAGTTTTGAAATCAATTCATTTAAATATTAATTCTCCCTTCATAGTAGTAGTTCATGATAGAACGTAATATGACGAGCTAAATTTAAAAGGGATATCTAGACAGATTTCAGATAATAAAAGAGGACATATGTTGACTTTTACCCCCTTCCATTCATCAGTTCTGAGTTAAAGTATCTTTCGAAATAATGTCCAGACAGAGACCTCATCCCCTTTCTAGAGAGATGTCTACCTCAAAAGAAGTCTAAAAATAGCCCTTCAGTTTATGAAAAAGATCTGGTTTGACCAATAACTCTCGGCCATTTTCATCCTCTTCGACTCGCTGTAATCAGACTCTAATCCTCACCTATTCCCTTGTGGCTTGAACTTTAAAATTACTTGCCATTAACTAGGTAAATGGGCTTTCCTCACTTAAGTCTTTATCCAATGCAACAACCTTTAAAATTTGCAGGCATTTTTCAATCATCTGTCTCCATCTGCCAAATAGCATCCTCATCATAGACATTCTTTCAAATTACAAGATTTCCTGCGAGTTTCTCCCTCCCGACAGCTGCTTCTTAAATCTGATAGTATGATTAAGGACCCCAAACTAGTAGGAGAATGCTTATTTATATAATAGCAAGAAGAGATTTTCTTTAACAACTTAAATTCCACATTTATACCTATAATCAACTATAAAGATAAAAATATTAAAAAACTAGTTATGAATACAGCAACATATTAGTTCTATTTATGAAAATGACAATTTTCAATTCAAATCTCAGTATAACTAAGTTTATTATATTTTTGGTGATCATAATTAATTAAGTTTTAAACATTTACTGTTTTAGTATTAATTAAAATAATATTTATAAATGAAAATTTTTATGATACAACTTAAAATATTAAGTTTAAAAATATAAATAAGAAAATTCAATTTAAATTGATAGGGTTTATATTGATCTTTATTTCTTTAGTTTTTGAGTGTAAACTGAAAAATCAAAATAATAATAGATTAAGACTTCTTATAACTATAATATTGGATAAATAACTGTATTAAAAGGTATTATAGGGTATAAGGAACTAACAATTCGTCCTGTCTATATGAGCATCGAAAGTGGACTCTCTTCCTTTCTTAGAACAATACCTTTTATACTACACAATTTATTTTCATTTATTTGTTAATGAAATACCTTTTACAAATTTAAAAAAGCTTGTAGATGCCTAATTTATCATATCAAGAATAGATATGTAGAATGCTATTTAATTTAAATCAAATAAAAATAATAAATTTGTATTCAAAAATGAAATAATATATAAATAATTAGAAAGATAATTGTCTTTGCCACATTCAAGATACACTTTTTTATGACATAGTCTGCTTATAATAAGCGCTTAAAATCCTTAGTTTAAAATGAGAATAAATAAGAAAATTTAACAATAAATAAATAATTAAGAAAGCAAAGTTATACTTGATCACGATCGCTTTTTAATTATGTTTCTGCTACTTAGCCTTTGCTCTTATCTTCTAGTGTCATCTTAGCACGATGCATTCATTTCCTACTGTACAAAAGTCTTGATTGACATTGTTAGTTCTGTCAAAGGCTTAAAGCAGTGGAGCAGAGTGTATCGAGGATCTTGTAAATTTCGTACGTCTTCCTTGAAAAGCCTTTCTCATAGGAACAAGAATTGCGTGCTTTGAGTGTTTAGGTTATTTTATTCATTGCGTGAAGTCTCACTTTTTCATTCTAAAATATATCGAGAACTCTCTAAATAAACTTTATTTTAATAATTAAGAGCTGAAGCTCTGCACCCTTAAGTAATTATGTCTTATGGTATTTAATACAATTCAATTATTTAGGAATGGACTCTACTCTCACCATAATTACACAAATTATTTTTTAAAATATTAATTCTTTGCACATTCACCATTAAACTATCCAAATTTATGAAGCAAAGCTACTAACTAGAGTATTAATTACACTGTTTCTCAAATAGCTAAAGATATCATAAATGAAAATCTACAATATTCATAAGAGATTAATTTCAATCTTTACTGATGTGGCTGAATACATCTGGTGAATAGCTGGCAGTGCTAGAACAGAGCTTGGTAAGATCAGATCAGCTTATGCCCCATAGTGTCAGCAAAAGTCATAGCAAGATTTGTTGGAGATGCCTAGAGAATCAGAGGCTAAGAAGATCAAGAAACAGGCATGCCTCTTAAAGGCGTATCCCTTGTCATCTACCAGAGGAGGAGAGTGAGATCTTTTAGACCACCAATCTGCTTCACATTAAGCCTAGTCTCCCGAGTGATTGCAGCTCACGATCTCAGTCAGAGAGGACTTAGACATCAGGAAATCCTATTACCATTCGCCGCGATTGGCAATATCCGAGTCCTTTTGCGGCTATCAGAAGAGATCTTATCGCTGAGAACAGTATACAGGCAGGATAGTACCTGGTCGGTAACAAAAGGATTTTTGGCTAGCCCTTATCTTATATAGTAGGTAGTCTTATTTAATAACTATTATAATACACTCTATCTCGATAATCAATATATAAATTATCATTAGTTAAGAAATAATTTTATAATGTGCTTTATAATCTCAGCACTTATAACACAGATTTTTAATAACTATGATGATGATGATGAATGATGAATTATTGAGCATGTAAAAGAATAATCAAGTACCAACCTCTTTATAGAGATCAGACTTAATTAAACAACTCAAGCATTATTGAATATGACTTCCAGAGGAAGATTAGATATTAGGAATTAGAGTCATTTATATTGCCCTATGGGGTGGGTTTGACTATTTAATACCCCCACCTGCCCCCCTCATAAATATGGGGGCTCATACGGTTTCCCTCGATTGCATCACCGGTACTCTCTAGACGTAATGACCAATGACATGGGGGCCCACAGCCCATAGCCGCAAGAGGACGCGGGCGTTGCCACTCACTGCACAGGGCAATGGCCAAGAATCCCTGCCGTTCAAATCCTCCCTGACTGAGAGCGTGAACTACCGGTCACTCGGGGGCTTCGGGCGCCATGACTAGGGACTCAGTGGACTGGTCAAAGAGAGTGTGCACTCTGCCTCCGGTGTCTTATTCAGGGTGCCTCATAGCGGTAGTTATAGGGTGGCCGCTGTCAGTTTCTAGTTATCCTCAGGTCTGAATAGCTCAATGACTTCTTTGATTGCTCAAGTAAGCACTGTAGCTGCCGTAGTCGGAGTGTCGTCTGCTGCTACCAATCTTTTTTATTTTCCTTTTTTTTCGTTTTTTTTATTCGAGTCAGCTCCATCAGCAACTCCATCTTCCTCTGGAAGTCCTATTTAATATTACGTAAATTGAATAATCGAACTGAAAAAGTCTTTCCTATTAGAAACAATTGTCTGAATTGTTATTGGGGTATTAGGTCGTAGTCGTAGTGCCATGAACCTGATGAACGTGATACACAAATTTAATCACAGCCTAAAATTATTAAATTAGGATTTTAAATCAAAGACCCGAGGCGTGGCACCAAACTAGGATTGGCTAGGTAGGGAGATTAGATAACCATTACTCAATATACTTGTCGTGTTGAGTTTAAGCACATTGAGCCATGCTAGTTTAGTAATTCATCTTGAGTGGTGTAGATTGTATCAGAGAGAGGTGTTATGAATGTTACGAATTCCAAAGCCGTGCGAGAACTCTTCTAAGTCCCAATCTGTAGCTCGATTGTCCTAGATTAGTGACCTCTCAGTGAAGGAGTAATGGGACTCGAAGAAGTTGCAATGATTGAGGTAGATATCATTATAGCTGGAATTTTAATTAAAATCGGTGATTGGTTAAAATAATAAATGGAAAGTTGCAAAATGGTGGCAGTTGAAATCGTAGATTTACCCCCTAATCTGCAGCTTGTTCGATAGCTTATTAAAAATTAATATGAGTTTCTTCTTTAATCATCTTCATAGCGCCTCTCAGCAGCGAGATATGTCTCACGCATTCTTCATCTTCATCTTCATCATCTTCATCTAAAATTGTGTCGCTTATAACTCTTGACTGAGCGCTCCCACACAAAAGTTGCAAGGATAAAAAGTTCTTAGAATTTTATGCTGAATCGAATGGTCTAATTATTATTTAAATTGGGCACACTTCAACTGCCGCTGATTTATTCCATTTTAATTTAATATCTAATTTAATTCTCTTTTTTATTAAATTCTCAGCTATAATGGAACTCGGCGGGTAGGTGTAAGACTATGTTACAGTATACTTGCTGAAGCAGCCAGTGAATGTGTACATTTTAGGTTAGACCACTATCGTTTGCACTACCCATGTTTTTTAATGGTGATCGCTTTCTACCGAAGAGTCATACTGATCTACTCAATTTGATAAGCCGGTTGAATTATTTTTTCCATTTTTCATGATTAACCAACGTCGGATTTGAGGTTTTTGTGCTCAGACGAGGCTGTTAGTTTGAGATGCACTGAGTGTGAGAGCTGACCGGGGATACATATGTAAAGTATCACATGGGATTTTCTCTTGTGCCTTAATTAGAGCGGCGCGTGATCATTGATTAGCTTACTTCATGGGCTGATACTTGTCTAAAGTGCTCGGTTACACCTGTTGTGATCATGTTTATTTCTGCCTTGCTGGTTACTCCTTGATTCCTTAATCTCAGCATTGTGATTAATTAACCGCCACTCTTCTATAACAAAGAAACAAACTACTTTATATTTAAGGACAGATGAAAGCCACCACCATGAGTTATTGAATAATTAGATCACTCAAACTCACAAAATGTTCTTAAAAACAAAATAAAGGGCCTTCTTGATCTCAAACTTTAACTGCTAATGAAATGATTATTTTAATAAAGATATAAACCCTAATAAACGTCTATTTTTTACTATCAATTTTGAATCTTTAGAATTTAACAGCTGTTGATGATGATTAAGTTCAATTTTTTCTTAATTTCTTAGTTCTAAATATTTGATAGTTATATAATTCAATCTTAGCTATTATTTTAGTCGATAAATGCATGTCCCTTACATTAAACATATTAACCACTTTTAAATTTTTATAAATGGGTAAAAAAAGTCCACTCTCTTAAAAATTTATTAAGAGAAAAATAAGAATCTTCATCTCTTCAAATTTTAATCTGAATTTTAATTGCATTTAACTGTATTTAAGAAAGACAAAAATAATTATAATATTATTATTATGCATTCTATTCTTTATAAGATGAATTATATGCGCAAGTAATATAATTTTGAAAATTCTATATTTTCTGTATCAACAAATGAAATCCAAAGTCAAGACCTGGCAGTCCACTTTCCAGTCTCAAAGTAGATAGGATAAAAAATAAGTCCACTTTCTTAACTCAAAGTGGACAGGGCTAATGCTAAGTCCACGTTACATATGTCCAAAGCAGAATATATACATTAATCTCATTGAAAGATCAAATCTGTCTTAATTAAAGTTTCTATGACCTTCTATCACGTATTAAATTCTTAATTATATCAAATACAAGCTTATATTTAGTATGTAGTTAGCAATAAATCTAGAGTCATTAATTAAGAGACTGTCATTAAATAATCACAAAGGAAAAATTATCATTTTTTATATCAGAAACCAATACTTACGGCCTTTCATTCAAAAATCACATTTACTCAAATAACATAAATAAAAAATCCCAAACTCAATCAAAAACTATAAACTAAATCTTCTCAATTTCACTCTATAATAGTAAGTTCATCAACCTCCTTTATGAATATAACAAATCTAAGCTATCTATTATATGAAGTCTGGTGGGTTAATATAATAATCTCATTCCATAAATAAACTTCAGCTCTGATAATATGGAATCTTAGAATAGAAAATAGACTGAGGAGCAAATCGTATGAAGATTATGACTTTGACTTATTGATAAATTCAGTAAATAAAGTAAATAAATACAAAATATTTGAAACAAAATAAAATAATTTAATAATACGTTAGTTTTAATTTGAGGTTTGAGTCGATAGATACAAAATGGATAGATGCAATGATAATGTTAATCAATGATAAACTTTACTTGGCTAAACCATCTAATCAAAATTTTAAAAGTACTTCAGTGGATCATCGAGCCTCCTTTAAAAAAGATTACTTACTTAATACTAAAAGAAAAAGGGCAGGAGAGCATGGTCTGCCATTCATTAGAATTCTTTCAAAATAAAAGGCGCGACTTTTTAGATTTTGAATCATCTTGATCTGGTATCGACAACACAAGATGCTTACAATAAAATTAAATAAGTATTTTTAATAAGATGATTGTATAAATAAGTCTCTTAATGAAATATAGATAACAGTCTTATTGAGAAGAATGTTTTCTCGCTTTATAAAAAAAATTTATGCGTGAATATTTAAAGATTAATAGTAAAATAATATAGGTTTTATTAATTAAGCCACTCCATTGGTTAATCAAACTTTCATAGTGAAATCCAATCAGGCATTTATAAGTCTAATAAATATATTTAACAACCAACTATATAAGATATATTAAATATTAGCCATTTAGACATCTTAAGATATCAAATTATCAGATTTATCACTAATAAAGACTTTAATATTTATTTTATTTGAAAAATCATCTTATAAAAACATTTATTGATTTTATATGATGGTAATTATTCAGATGCTATTTATGATATCTCTGAACTGCTTCATTTTCGCTTGGCGTAGCAATTCGAATGGAAGAATTGACTAACGCTATTTGGAATGTGCTCTATCTCGATATTGCCTTTAGGTGTATCCAAATGGTCTCTTGTACGAATCGGGGAGGGATGAAAATGCTTCTAAAATAAAATGTCACAAATCTACCAAGCATGACAATTCAATACTAAAACCCTAAGCATATAGTGAGCACAAGGAACTCAAGCGCATTCTGCGATCATTAGTCAAATGGAAAGAGCAACTCCTAGAGAAAAAACGAATAAGAAAACTAAGTCGAATACCGAAGAACAGCTTTAATTCCTGATACAAATAATAATAATAAGAAGCGGATCTAGTCTTGACGTCGGTCGCAGAGTATGGACGAACTATAGTAAAATAAATATAAGCCTGCTAGCTAAATATAAAACACACAATAGCTAAAATGTTTGAGTACTTTGGCTATAAAGTTATAAATCCCATTTATAAATTAAATAATTTATTGCCTTTTATTTTAAGTTATTGTATTTATTGACTATATCACTTATTTTCACAATAATAAGAGTGGGTCCTCAAGAACTCTCAGATCTCGTCCAAGAACGATCTCTGCACATATTTAAACCTATGAAAGCAAATTTATTTAATTTAAACTTTTAATTTTAGTTGATTACATGCACTGATCGAAGGATAATATGCACTTCTTTAGACAGATACTCAAGGGCAACAATGGTCTCTTGATCAAGATGATCAATGTCCCTAAATATAATGAAATCTAAAAACTACAGGTGTTCATTGAGGAACTAGAGAGGATTAAGATTTACTGACATTTCTACCTGACAAAGATGATAACTAGAAATTAATTGATCAATACTTCTTCAAAGTAGTCAACAACCTCCAGTCAGAATACCTAGCACACAGTATCAAGACAACTGAAGGCAAGAGGAATGCAGCCTGATGCTGCCAAGAGAGATTTTATCATTATCTCAGATAAGTGGATTTAATAATTTACAAGCAATCCCTTTATCTCAAGTTAAAATATCTTCAATTATTTAAATTTATTTTAACAGAGAAAAATAGCAGAGCACTCTAGCTCATGAAGCAATCATCTAAGGTGATCAAAGCCACGACAGAAGTAGAACTCTCTTCTAGTAGCATCACTGAAGTTAATTAAGAACAAGTTCAGCACAGAAGGACTACTTTCAATCCAACAATATCATTTTAAGTTGAATATGAATACATTATCGCCGATAGGATAAACTTAGAGGAAAGTTCGTTAATTGTGGAAGTAATGTAATTAATTGAAATGCAAGTCTTAGAGTTCGTATCCTTAAAAAGTGAAAATACTTTTCAATTATAATTATTTAAGGATGGCGACCTCGATGAATCAGTAGTTACAGAAGCAGCAACAGATTGGAAGCTCAGATTATGAGGCTTACAGATAAGGAAGTGCTCATCGACCTTTAAGATAGGGCAAGCTCGTTAGTTAGAGAGAAATACAGAGCTCTTTTCATCAGGGGCCTTGCCAGACTAAGAAATTGATTAGAATACGCAAGGCCCGCATTGCTGCCTCAGAAGATGAAAATTAATAAGGAGCCACAACTACGCCAAAAGAATGACCACCTTAAAAGCCTAGTGATAGCTTGGCATAGCAGAGATTCATTCTCGTTGAGCGTAACGATCGGTGCTTTGGTCTACTTCTACATTTTCCTTAAAAACCAATGGTGACCTAAATTTAGAGCTGAAGATCTCGAGCCAATTTAAAGTAAAAGATCTCGAGGAGTTCTTCCAAACTCTTCTAGGGACTTAACCCAGTACTTGCAAGAGGATTTCAAAAATCTTGGTGCGAGATTCTATAGACTATTAATATGAGTAATAAACATGCAAAATGGAAATAAATAATTCATAATAAATTATCTCTTAAAGCCTTTATATTTAATCCTAATTAACGACGATCTGTGGTTCCTATAAGAAATATATTCTTATTCAGTCCTTTTTCAGTGATTCATAATATATTACGTTTTAAATTATAATAACTCTTAATTTAATGTCTTCTACAAAAATTACATCAACAACTACAACAACTACAACAACTTCTACATCAACTCCTACAACTTCTAGATAAACTCCAACAAGATTAACTACTAAAACTTGAAAGTAGTACCCGACTAGGCAAGCATCAGGACAAGCAAGGCATTCCTCCCCATTAATAGAGAGTCATCTTCGTTGGCAACCTCAAAGATCTACAAAAGTGTGCTTGCATTTACATTCTTTTGAACAATCCAGAACAAATTTTCAACCAGAACAATTAGAACCTTCACCAACTAAACATTCAGAAGGAATCTATATTCGCCCTAAAAAGTCAAATTCTCAAAGCGAGGAAACAAAAACTATAGCTCGGACCGAAGCGGTCATGTTCATGTTCTTAACGATGATCTTGTTCTAGCTGACTCTCTTATTAAATTTAAAACCATAATGTTTTAAAACTATCTCAAATTAAAAAATCACTTTGCTCAAGAACGATACAATCATAAAGTTTTTATTACCCTCGATTATATATTCATATTCAACCTCTATTGACGCTTCAGCTCAAAATCATACGAAGTAAAGCTAAGAGGGGCTAGCTTAAAATCTTTCAAAGACTCTATTTAAAGTTTGAATTAATTTCCCTTTAGTGCTATTCCTAACTCAATTAACTTATTTACTAATAACTATTGGGTATTTTTTTATTCTATCACACTGGATAACTGCTATACAAGCTTCTTTGCTTTTATATTGTCATTTTTAGTGATACCATCTCCTATATTCTTTTAGTTAAGTTCTGCAACAAGGAGAAGAAATAGTCACTTAGATTGTCGGGATGCGAGTAGGGGAGCTTGAAAATAAGTTCAATTGAAAAATCAATAGAGAGTGCTTTAATTTAATAACTGTGATGGGCTCTCATAATGCTGAGCATTATAGTTAATTTTCTATCTTTCAAGTTCTCATGCACAACAAGAATGAAGTCTTGAAATTTGTCATTATCGATTTATCATTCATGTAAAGATTTAAATTCCTTTAGGAGCCGAAATTCCATAAAAAATCAATCAAGCTTTCTTGAACTAAGAGCTTATCTTATATTCCGATTTTTAGGCTTCTTTTTCTTTTGTCTAATCTCTGCCTAGTAGCTGAGTGAACATCACTTCATTGACGAAGGGATTTTCACAATTACTATCTATAAAGCGTTAAATTGAGCTTCTCACTCTCTAAAATCAGTAAATAGATTTTTAGTTTGGGACTTTGTTACTTCGTCTCAGTAATTGTATTTCTCTTAATCCCATGTTAAAGGTAAATTGATCTCAAGCAGAGGAAAGTTAGAATTCGGAGAAGCATCGATGACCATGACACAGCTCTCTGCTAAATTTATTCCACTCCAAGCCTTGAGAGTTTCGCTTTAGATGATGAACTCCTCAGCAGAGCTAATTGTTTGCCATTTCGTAACATCTCTTCTGCAGGAATGAATGAGAGGTGCAAACCTTTTTTACTTTAGCTATTATTATCTCCTTAAGTTTAGATCTACTTGTAGCAGTAGTAAACTTGGTCATCTAAGCTTGCTTGCACATCTCTATATCGCATGCCCAATATAAGGTCTTCAAATTATAATTACTTCCTTCCAGAGTTAATCCTTTTGCTTCTTTGTCAGTCATCTCTATTTAATAGTTTAGAATGATTATTTTATTGAATGATTTGGTTGAGTGGATTAAGTTATTTAAGTCTCTCTTGTTGAAATTAGTTTTTTTAGTGAGTCATGAGAATCAGATATTAAATTGATTAGAATACAGTGAATCATCTGAGCCATGGATATTAAGTTAGTTTTAATAACGTGAGTCTGGTATATTTTGTGATAATTAAATCACTAGTATCTCAATGTGTGGCTGAAATAATCATTCTTTGTAATAAGATTTATCTTTATTTGAACTATTTCATATATAATAAGAGGGAGGTAAGTCAAGAGAGTTAAAATATTAAAGTTAGTTTTAATTCTTGAGTGATGTAAAATAATGTAATTTGGATGGAACATACTGCTTTTCATTGCTTGCTATATTGAGCATATTAGTTTTTGTTATTCTTGCTCTATTTGAATAATAGGTGACTCATTTTAGTAATATAAGATATATTACTGCTTAAACTAACGAGTTGAGTGAGTATGCTGAGAGAGTAATAGATACAAATTAGTATGATTCTAAATTTAACTTACTATATTTCAGGAAGTGATTCTATAATGGTCAAATAAAATTAGGTGATTTAGTAATTAAAATTAATAAAAATATAAAATGAGAATTTGATTTGTGCTGAATCTTATTTAAATGCGCAGCTTCCTCGTCCATAGTCTTATAGAAGGTTTTAATATAATTTTTTGTATATTCTATTTCTGATTTATATTACTCCTCCTTATTACTACACTAACCCTGCATAGAACAATGACACATCTTTAATACATACCTTCACATCTAAATTGCGTTATACAATTACTTTATTGGCAGTATTGTTAACTTGAATCGTAGACCAACTCTAGGAGAATGAAGCAAAACTCAAAAATAATATCAATAATAATGAAATAAGGAATAGGTTACCTTACGAAGGTGCCAATCAGAATGTCTCTCGTTTCTTAAGTAAGCATTCTTCTCCTTTTGAGTCTAGTTGTTTTTTCTTTCTTGATTATTTATGTAATAAATGGATTTATATTCTTAATTATTATAGATTCAAATTAACTTGTATTTCTATAACAATTATTCTCTATTAACCTAATCGAAGTTTACCTATAATGAAGGATAATTAAAATCTATCAGAGAGCAAGCTGATGGAGTGAGAATAATACACTCAAATAATTGAAGATATAAATGAGACAAACTATACCCATGATATATTCAATAAAAGTTATGGATTATAGCAACTATAATAATATATTTTGCAATTGACAGTTAAATCATATGTCAATCGTAATTCAAAGAGCAACTAGATTCATGATATAGAAAAGATTTGCTTACAATTTTTACTAGTGACTAACTTGACTCTCTGAATTTTAAATAATTAACTGGATGACAATGGCAGACCTTAATGAAAAGTAGCATAGATTCTCATTATATCTCCTCTATCAAAGTAGTCGCTTTAAATCAGGTTTGACTATAATAATTATCAATTTTATTACTATTGCAAAATGATTTAGATAAGTTAAGTAGATCATTCTTGATTATTTTAAATTTATAAAAAAAAAATTCACTAATTAACTTACTTCTTGAATTAAGAATATTTTCTATACAGAATACTTGATATCAATTATGATTATGATCCACTTCGATCTAGGTATTACACAACTTCTTACTTCATCAAGCGGAAACTAAGCTTAGGTCGATGAGTATGCTGAGGCACATGAGTAATTTGCTTTTTAAAGTGTTTTAGTGTGATTAAAGATCAAGAGTGATATTTAGCATTAAAAATTTGATTTAATAAAAATTTAGTAATTTGCCGTCTCCGTCAATAATTACTTTAAAATTAATTTAAAACTAATCTCATAGCTGAACTCTCTTCTCAGGAGTCCTTAGGCCTCCCACAAAATCCTGTAGTTAGTAAAACGGTTAATTCTCTTAAAATAACCGAAACATTTCTTTGCAGATACGCCAGCTTATAACCAGTAGATCGAGTCGTCTACTCAGATGTTATGCTAAGAAAAAGAGGGAAACCCTCTGAAAATCAAGGCGCTGAAAACTATTCCTCATTGACGAAGCGAAATTAATCCTGTTATCACATAACTATGATTTACAGTTGCTCCTCTTACTTGTTGAGCTCAGGTCTTTATTAGCTTTAATATAGGTAGTATATGAATGAATTAGAGAAATTAAAAAAAGAGATGTAAATGTTTAAGTATTTGGGAATAAATTATAAGCATCTCTAGATTAATAGCTGCCTAGATCTTTAATTGCGTACTTTTGAGTTTTACTGTATCAGACTTAATTTTTACTTTTTCTGAACATTCCTTAATTATTTTCAAACTTTTCCTCTTTTCAAACTATTCTTCCTCTAATTAATTTTCATAATCTTCTTCATCTTCATCTTCTTCTTAAATATCTCTTAAAATATTTATACTATTGCTATTACTGTTACTGTTATTGTTATTGCTGCTGCTACTAGAATTATTGGCCAGAAAAAAATTCAAAAAAAATTATTTGTAGGATTCGAACTTTAGTGTAAAAAATGACTCATCTAGGCGTTAACCATCTGAACATCAGGTCTTCAATCAGCGTCTACTAATCAATTTATTTAAAATATCTCTTACCCCCGATTCTGCATTCCTATTCATCCTATAATAACCTACGCTTCGATAGTAAGTTCGCCATAAATTAAGCGCGAAAGAGAACCACGAAGTCAAAGATTTGATGGGGGGGTGGATTTCCTCGTCATCCACTTTTTTAAGAAAAAATGAAAAATCTCTATCTAGCCTAAAATCAGTGAAAACCTAGAGTCTTTAGTCAAAATTCATATCCAAAGGGTCACACCTGCTCATATTCTTCTATTTATAGAATTAGAGGGAACCATAAAGAATTGATTTTTAAAAATTAATTGTAAAGAATTTGTATTATAATTTAAGTAAATAAAATGCTTTAATAAGTTTAAGATTTCTAATGTAACAATTAACTCATAAATCTCATTAATTATTGATAAAATCTTTAGAATTCTCTTACTTTAGAATACTCATCAAAGCCCTATTGCTTTAAAAATTAATATTTATTTTTAATTCAACAATTTATTTTTATTTCAACAATTTATTTTAATGTAAACATGATAAATTAAGAAATCATATTTATTATGTCAATAAAGTAGTCATAAAGTTTAAATTTCTGTCCTCTACATACAAATATTCTAAGCTGTTTTTAAGCTAGATAGTGATTTTTCATTTTTTCATGAAAAAAGTGGATGACGAGAAAAGGCCCCCCATTTTGATAAATAATTTTTAATAAAATTAGGTCGTCGGCATGAATTAATAAGTCATGATTGAGCTCTGTTCACACTCTTGAGATCTTCAGCTTCTATCCTACAAACAGCATCCACACTCTAAGCTACTTCTGCTGGGAAAAATTGTCTGAGATTACACCAAAATACAATCTTCTCAAGCACCCAGACCGATATAGCTTCCTTGAAAAGATCTGCCTCAGAAATAGTCAAAAAGTTTGCTGCATTTTCACAGAACTTTAAATATCTCATTCAATTCTAATTTCTACAATTGCATATTCAGCCCAGTCCACGATCTCAATCTTACCCTGAAGCTGGAACTGCAAATCGATCCAGCCTTCGTGTATAATAGCTATTTTACTATCGGAACTAGATTATCTAAATGAATAATTACCTGCTTAAAAACTCAATGATTCTGCTGGCACAAATACCTAACTAAGAACAGACCCTCGGCCTTGCATATTGATGTCTAGATAATTTGACTCCTCCCAAATATTTTGCATTGCTTTTCAAAGTATTTCCTTTAAGTTCTTAAGCATAATTCCGGCTTGAGATTGATAAGGCAATCGAGATCAGAAGACCTTGAGTAGATATGCGGTCTTGATTAAGCCTGAAGCTATGAGGATCTTTATCAAATGAGTGGTGTATTTAAGGGAATTTTTATTGCGAAAAGAGATTTTCTATATCAACCCTACTGGACTCTACTCGCAGCCTATTTCTCAGTTGAGATAAATAACGAAATAATACTCGAATTGGGAGTTTTCAATGGATTCTCAACATTATAAACAAAGTAATCACTGTATAGCTTGAAAAAGGATTTAATAATCGACAGGGCGGGGGGGGACGGAAGTGCACACCCCCCACTTTTTATGATCAAAATTTATGAAAAAACCTCGATTTAGGCCAAAATCGTCTAAAAATGCCAAAAAATTAATAATTTTTAACTTTAAAAATTTCCGTGAGGGGCAAAATTTTTGATTTCAAATTTTATGAAATAACCTTAAAATTATTTCCGAGCTCTGTTTTACTCATGAATATAATTCTTATGAAGATACTAGAGTTAATATACATATTAATTATGATTTGCCCTTCAGTTTTTTAAATGTGATTTGGATGTTTTATCAAAGTTTTTGCAATCTTAACTTGAATATTATTTAAAGAAGAATCTGACAAGCTTAAATATAAAAGCCAAGATCACTTTATCTCCAATTACATAAAATTACTGCTGTAAACTCATTGATAAACTTTATAACATACAAAAAAGGATCTTAAAATTTTTTCTGCACAATTTTTCAGAATAATCATAGCAATTCATAGCCAAATAAGTTCTCAAATTATCCAGCTATCTGTGGACTTACTATAGAGCAGATAACTTCTTTTAAAATAATTTAATATAAAGTAATTAAATGATACTTAGTTATTTTTGGGGAATAAAGCATAATCATAACATCAATCAGTCATGAATATTAAATTCAATAAATAATATTAATAGATCATACCTTAAAAAACTGAAATTCGTAAAAATGACCCTCTTCGAAAATTTAAAAGCCAGAATTACTTAATTTTTTGGCATTTTTAGCTGATTTTGGCACTGTATGGGCACTTTTATTGGCATTTTGTTCTTATTTAGGGAGGTGTGCACTTCCGTCCCCCCCCCGACAGGGCTTTAAAGCCGACCTCATAAATGGTAACATGAGCGTGATAAAATAATTCTAAAATAAAAAAGAACAATTTAACTAAAAGGATGGTTAGCAAGCTAAAAAGCTGAATAAGAGCAACAAGGAGTTATGTAGTTATGCAACGCTGTATACGAGAGCCTCACCTACAAGAGCGACCACATTAACAAGATGGAGGAGCTTCAGTATTAAATTTATTTTGCTGAAAAACACTACTTGAACTTTGTCAATTAATAGAACTAAAGGAAAATATTTGTGAATTTCGAATTAGGAAATGGGAAAATGCAATTGGCTACTTCAATTGATAAAGATGACTATTTTGAATTTGAGCAGATATACAATTAGGCTCTTAATACACTACAAATAAACGTTGCAATGACCTACTAATTCTTAGTTTCTGAGCTTCATTTAACTTGCATTTCTCTAGTTTTTAAAAATTGCAGCTTTTCTCGGTATTTTCTTCACACAATCATTAGACTTCTAGTAAGCATCTTACGAGATCTCAAAATCTAGCCTATTGAGGGAGTAGTCGCTTCTCTTCTGAGCATTTAGATGTCATTTAGAGTTCATCTCATTCGAGGGATTGCAAGTTTAGCTGTTTGTATTCTCTCACTCCATTAATTCTAGCTGAAATTATAATGAAATTGCAAACGTAAATGACTAATTTCTTTAGCCTTATTAATTTATTAAGAAAAAGCAAACTGAAATTAAGAATACTATGAGTAGAATTCAGAACTTAATAAGTACATTCTTTAATAGAAAAGACTAGAGTGATAAGTGAATTAATTTTTCATTATGCATTTCAATTTAAGGAATTATTAATGGAGAGCCCACCTACAGAGTTGACTACAAAAAGTCATTTTAGAGCAAGAATTGAGAAGAATTCGATATATCTCGAGAGATTATAACCAAAATTGACATCAAAATACTATAGAGGGAAGCAGCTAAATTATAAGAATCTCAGGTTAAGATATCTCGGAAATATACGACTGAGTATTATGATTCTTGAGAGAGAAATCTGATGAGAAATGCAAAAACCTGGAGGGGGAAAAAAACGTGCGGAAGGCAAGACTAATGACACACACTGAACAAGAACTATATACCATATGCAAGTTGCTTTGCTAGTCTATTTTGCCTATAAATATAAGTTCGTTTAAATTCAAGAATTTTATCTTTATCATTTAATGCCTACGAACAGAGAGTTTTTCGATCGTAATGTGCAAAATGACTAGCTTTTTCTTAGTGATGAAAATATATTCTAAAAGTTCGTCTTTGGATGTACTCTAGTTCCAACCTAAACCATTTTAAGCATAGGAGAGGAGTATTCTCTTGGCCCAGAAATTCTTCAAGGACAAGCTTCACGATGAGGATATTATATATTTTCTGGGTGGCTCTGCTATAATTATACACGACTATGACTGAGATTGTTTTATTTCACTCCCTAGCAGATGGAAGTCGTAATCAAGAGCTTGAAAAAAAGCCAATGGATTTATTGACAAGCCTGGTTGGACAAATTCAAAAAAATAGGAAGTCTGTTTTAGACTATCCTTCAATTAGCATGAGGTAAAGAATATCAGTATCAGCCAAATCATGGTCGAAAAGAAAGTCTATCTTTGGGACATCTTATTATTATTTCAACCAGCTCAATACTTTCAAGCTCCTTTTTGAGATTCCTCTTAAGTATACGTTGATGGCATCTATTATTCTAGTCGCTGTATCCTCTTAATCTATGATTGAACCCTGTTTTAAAAAGTATTGCGAAATGCATTTTTCAGGATTTAAATTGTAAAGGGTGCAAGAACATAAGCTTTTCTTGAAGAAATTTTAAACATACTGAATGTTAACAACGATATGGTGCTATCCTTCTCTCGAGAGAAAAGTGAGTCCACTTAGCAGAAGTTAAAAACAAGTGTATACATTTTAATTCTCAAGCCTCAAAAACGATCACCTTATGAGAAAGAATAGATTTAAGATCAAAGATCGAAGATCGCTGGGCTATTTTTTCAGATCTTAATGCTAGAAGTTTTCCTTGAAAACTGAGTTTGCCTGTCGAGAGAAAAGTGAGTCCACTTTGCAGAAGTT